>CAJGYO010000260.1:0-143662 GCA_904845875.1 Miscanthus lutarioriparius
TCCATTGCCTCCTTGATGCGTTATGCGATCTTGGAGTTGAGGCGCCCCTCGGCGAGCACCGTTCCATCGAACGGCGCCTTGGGGTGCCATCACGTCACGGCGGGGCGCACTTACGTGTCATCAATGGTGCCACCCTCCTTGCATGGTAGGCCCCGATGATGCCCGACCCTTCAAGCCATTCTCCTTAAGGATGTGGATGGTGATGTGGTCCCGAATCTTCTTCTTGTCCTTCTTTGGGACGCCCACTTCCTCCACAACTCTAGGGCCTCTTCGATCAAAGCACCGGTAAACTCCGGTAGAGGGGGCGGTGGCGTTCTTGAGGTAGAATCACCTGCGAGTGCCACCCTTGTTGGACGTTGATAGCCGCATCGATGGGTACTCATCGACCCTATTGTTCTAGAGCTAGATGTAGGGGCACCGCGACGGCATGTGCAGCTCCTACCTACCGCTCTTCTCCCTCTTCTTACGGAGGGTGGCGTGAAGAAGTACCTCCACAAATCGAAGTGGGGGCTGATCCCGAGAACCCCTCGCATAGGGCGATGAACGCGCCGCCATGTCTTTGATCCCATTAGGATTGAGATGCTACACTTGATCTTGTAGTAGTGCAACGAGCCCCGAAGAAATGCAGTGGTATGGGCTCACAAACCCACACTCATGGAAGTGGGTGAACGACACCACATAGCCCTTGGGCAGCGACGGCACGTCCTCCTCGCCGGGCAGTAGCCACTCCTTGTCCAGCGTGATCCAGCGCGGAGAAGACCACGACGGACAAGGCCCTCCATGCATTGGAAGGTAATGTCGAGCGCACCACGAATCCATTGGAGATGGGGGCGGGTGGATCTGGCTCAAAAATGATAGGGATGTGGAGATAGAAAACCCAAGCGATTGGTGGTGGCGGTCGTGGATGCGGAGACAAGGATGCAAGGTATGGAATCTGTGGGTGAACCCTTTGGTTTTATAAAGGCGACGGATGTAAGTGAAACCAACCGCCGCCTAGATCTCCGCGCTGCCATGATCTCGCCACAACGTCCCGCCATGGGACGTGGCACACATCTAATCTGACCGTTCCTCGGAAGAAAACTCACCGGATGTTTTGCCTCTCTAGACGGGCCACGACTCGCCATGAGTAAGAGGAATACGGATCTAAAAGCGTCTCTACAGCCTTAGCCGAGCCCGAGGAGTTCGTGAGGTCGGCCCATCGATGGGTTCGGACAACCGCTCCGGCGCCTTTTTAGGGTGAGAGGTGGAAAGGATGGTCCGCTAGCGGCCGATGCCGGCGCATCGAGCGCCCACGAGCATCCCGCCCATGTTCTAGTCTCGGGGGATTCGATCCATGGTTTTTTTGAAGAAAGGTACTTAGCCCTCGGGACCGGTCGAGCGGACCCGAGAACTATATGGATCCCCACGAACAGGGATGCCGGGGCACTCAAACAAGCCCATTAACGACTCCTTTGGGTGCCGTAATTCATCCTTAAAGGAAAATCGTGGCGCGGCTCGGCCCTCCGCTTTTAATGGAAAAAACGCTTGAGGGAAGACAATCGAAGATGAACCCGATCCTCGATCGGGCCTGCAATGGGAGGGGCTCGAGGAAAGGGAATCATTGCCCAGTCATACTGTGGGCAACAAAAGAAGGCCGAGGCCTTTAGAGTCCTCCAGTTCAGAAAAGCCTCCAAATGAGTATTCTACTCCTCCGCAGGCTCGGGGGCAACTGTCGGGGACCAATACTAGGGTACCCGAAGAGGAGAAGCTAATAACCATCAACATTGATTCATCTCGAGCAGTCAAGAGCGCAACCACAGCCTCCAACCGATCCCCAAGTGCGCAAGTTACGCCTCAGCCCGGCCTCTAGGGGACGGTCTCGACTTCGCCCAACACCGAGGCCGTGGGCTCCGCCTCGCTCGGCCTCTAAAGGCGGCTCTCGCACGCCCAACCTCTAAGGGCGGGTGAAAGCTCTAGTTTGTTTTTGGTTAATTGATGAAACCCTAAGTGCTAACATAGTTTATCAAAGTGATTATGAGATAGGTAGCACTACTCCAAGTGATCAAGCAATGGCGAAGATCATGATGATAGTGATGGCATGGTGATGATCAAATGCTTAAACTTGGAAAAGAAGATAGAGAAAAATAAAAGGCTTAAGGCAAAGGTATAAATAGTAGGAGTCATTTTGTTTACGGTGATCAAGACACTTAGCGAGTGTGATCACATTTAGGTTAGATAAGTCGATACTATTAAGAGGGTGAAACTTCGTATTGAAATGCGGTTATCAAAGTGCCACTAGATGCTCTAACTCATTGCATATGCATTTAGGATCTAGTGGAGTGCTAACACCCTTGAAAATGTTTGTGAAAATAAGCTAACACATGTGCACAAGATGATACACTTGGTGGTTAGCACATTTGAGCAAGGGTAGGAAACTTCACTAGCGGAGTGTCCGCCGTGAATGCGAGGCCCGACGGTGCCACCGGTGCCCTAGATAGAAAAGACAAAGGTCACTGTAAGTGACCGGACACTGCTCTCAGTTGGATCGACGCGTCCGGTCAGTAGCAGCAGTGAGCGCGTGGTCTCGGTCTTTGACCGGACGCTGGCGCTAAAAGTGACCGGACGCTGGCAGGGTGTGTCCGGTCAGTGCTGACGTACGCTGACGTGGGACACACAGAGGAGACATTGAGTAACTGGACGCTGGGTGAGTCTAGTCGGACATGACCGGACGCGTCCGGTCGTGAAATCTCATGTTTGGAACCTTACTGGACCCTAGCGTCCGGTCACTTTCTAACTGACGCGTCTGGTCATCCTTGACCGTTGAAATCAGGCGATCGGCGTTTGAAGCCGGATGACACGTGGCGCACATCGCATGACCGGACGCTGAGGTCCAGCGTCTGGTCAATATGACCGGAGCGTCCGGTCGGCCCGTGTTTCAGTCGATTGAGGAGCCCAACGGCTCTATTTCGTGAGGGCTTCTATTTAAGCCATGGCTGGCTCAAGCTCACTCTCTTTGCCATTTGCATTGACATAGCAACCTTGTGAGCTTAGCCAAAGCCCTCCCACTCATCTCCATCATTGTTTCATCATCATTGTGAGATTGGGAGAGAATCCAAGTGCATTGCTTGAGTGATTGCATCTAGAGGCACTTGGTATTCGTGTTTTGCTGCGGATTTCGCTTGTTGCTCTTGGTGGTTGCCACCACCTAGATGGCTTGGTGCAGCGGTGGAGGATTGGCACAAGTCGATGATTGTTCATGGCCATCTCCGGTGATTGTGAGGGGATTTGTACCTTCCCCGGCAGAGCGCCGAAAGGTAACTCTAGTGGATTGCTCATGTCATTGAGTTACCTCACTTGTGGGTAGGTTCTTGCGGTGTCCAATCGTGTGGATGAGGTTTGTGCAACACCTCTTAGCCGCTGAACCACCAAGTGTTGGTCGACACAACGGGGACGTAGCGTGTTGACAAGCACGTGAACCTCGGGAGAAAATCGGTTGTCTCTTGCCATTTGGCATTCTCTCGGTAATTGATCTCATCTTCATCTTGCAATTGGTTCATCCCTCTACACGGCAGTATAATCACCCTACTCACTCATTTATATTCTTGCAATCTAGTTGTGACAAGCTCTTTAGTGTAATTAGAATTGAGAGCTTGCTTTGTTATTTTAAGTTCATCTAGTGGAGCTCTTTAGAGTAGCAAGTTTGAGAGCTCTTAGTGAGTAGTAACTTTGCAAGTTGTGTGCCTAGGAATCATTGCAACTAGAATTGTTGGATAGGTGGCTTGCAACCTTTGTAGAGCTATAGCAAGTTTGCATTTCGCTATTTGTCATACTAATCAAATTGCTCTAGTTGATTTATAGATTTTTAAATAGGCTATTCCCCCCTCTAGCCATATTAGGACCTTTCAATGGCTCGCCTCACCCGGCTCTCTGGGCGGGCTCCTCCTCGCTTGGACACCGAGGCCACAGGCTACCGCCTCGTCAGGACCTCTAAGGCTGGGCTCGGCTCGCCCGCCTCTGAGGCGGGCTCGCCTCTGACACCGAGGCCACAGGCTGCTCTGCCTCGTCAGGACCTCTAAGGGCTAGCTCGGCTCTCTCGGCCTCTGAGGCGGGCTCGCCTCGCCCAACACCGAGACCACGGAGGCCATGAGGCTCTGCCTCGCCCGACCTCGAAGAAGGTTGGCTGCCTCGCCCGACCCTCCGAGAGGACTCCAGATCGACCGACCCCGAGGCCGGGATCCATCTGACAGACCTATACCGCCGCCAACCACCCCATGTCCAAGCAAATGGGCACGGGTCAAAGCTCGACACCGTGGAGGTGTGAGCCATACGCCCGATATAACCCATGGACGGACGGGCCATACCGGGGATTCACATCGAGAAGCAGGCGTCGAAGCGCATCGACATCTTTGTTCTACCTAACCTCAGTCGAGAGCAATCTGGCACGCACGTCGATTCACCACGACGTCCGCCAGACGAAGTGGGAGCGCCAACCAAGGAGATGACGTCACGCGCATGGCGCCAATGATGCGATGAGGCTACTGACGTGGAGCTATCCATGTTGATGTCTCAGGTCGGTGGGACCCACATGAAGAAAAAAGAAGGACCCAGTGATCCTGGAGGACTTCTTCTCCTTCTCATCCTCCTCTTTTCCCTCCACTGTAACTCGTGCTTTCCCTTGGCCTATAAAAGGGAAAGCAGGGCGTCATATAAGAGGGATCGCAACATATAGCATCGATTCGGACTAGAACCCATCGAACCCCGAACCAATCATAACACACAAGCACACAGCTGGGAAGCGACCGGGCTCTCGGCACCCGTTCGCTCCTCTCATAAGAGACTTGGGACCCGTCCCTCTCTCGACCGTTTGTAACCCCTACTATGAACTTTCAGTACTAGTAACACGAAAGAAGAAGAGCGAATCGGACGTAGGGACATTCTGCCGAACCAATTATAAACCTCATGTCCTCTTAGCACACCATCCAAGCGAGACGTAGCAATATTAGAAATTTACTAGTGGTGGCAAATCGAAACACCGACATACACCTTTTAAAAACAAAACAGATGATTTTATTCTTAGATGTTGAAACTAAATAGTTCCATAGATGACATCATTTCTTCTAAATAGGCTTCTTCTTTGAATCCTTAACCACAGTAACTTGCTGAGAAATTATGCACAAAATGTTGTTCCATGGGCTCCATAGCCATAATACATTGACAATAATTAAACTTGACGATTGCCCCAAAATTTGATATATCCTTTGGGTGCTTCAAGAGCCAAATTCTATAGGATGAGATAGGAATAGGAACTACCCTACTAATCTTCTCATTTTATTTTTTTATAATAAGCCATGCAAACATAATCTTTGCTGTTTAGTTAGGAATGCATATCCTCATAGATGTTGATCACCATACCTAGACTCCCCCAGGTGCAACCTTAAAGGCATTACGCCAAAATATAACAAAGTATTATTATTTTTGTCCATGCATATCGGAATTATTAGACATTTTTGTCCAACATGCTTGTAATGACCTCTCACATTGCATAAGTCAAGAAGCAAGATCATAGTTTTTTTTGGCAAGATGTCCTTGCTGATGTGGCGATGTGTGGCTTTATCTTTACCTTCTTCTTAATTTTACGCGTCACTAAGGACTATGTAATTAACTTGAATATAAGTGTTTAAGGCAGCACCCTGATTGGTATGGAGCTAGGTTCAAGATTCTTGATGATTTATCGATCAGGAACTATTGGGAACGGTTTATGTCAATTAATTGCTCTTATCATAGTGCCCGGAGCATTTCTCGAATAGCGTTATCGATCAGATTTTGGAAAAGGCGCATAAATAGTTATCTCAATGTCAAGTTTGTTTAGTTCAATAGTTGTCTGATTAGGTCACTTAGTTTCCTAGCACATCCAGTCATTTTAGCGTGCGGCTTTTGCGTATACACTTTTCTTGCGTCATCTGCATGCAAATGGCTTGTAGGAGTTGATCAGATAAGTATGTGGCAGATCCATTGGCTAGCCAGTGAATAAAAGAACTATAGATCAAGTAAAACATGTTCCGGCCACATGCTATTAGTTTTCGCCTAAAACATGTGGTGTGGACAGGATAGCGACACACTGCACCGTGTTTCTGCACTAGTAATAAAGAACATGTACCCTTGTTCAGTTCTTCTAATGAGATTTGACTAGAATCAATGGTCACGCGGCTTAGTATAAATTAGAATAGTTGAAGCAACTTGTTAGTACTTAGTAGTGGTAGACAGGATCTCTAGAGAGCGTACTATATTCATTTGAGCCACGAACAAGTGGGTTACTAGTTAATTCAGATACAGACATATATATAATAAAGTTTATATTTTACCATTAGACGAAGACAATGACTACAAGATCAGCCTCGGTGGAGATTTCATTTAGGTTTTTATTTGTATTTAATACTGTGACATATCGATGATTTGATAACTTAGCAGAGTTAATTATGAAGAGAGAGGTAGATAGATTCATCTAGATATACCAAAAGATTTGAGGATGGGGAGTGCATTTTAAGATTGTCACATGCCTACTAGATTAATTCCATGCCATTCTATATGGTATTTATTTGTACGATTGCATGAATGGTACATGCCTCCAGCCTCCGTATCGGAAGAGATTGTCCAGATGTCATTCTCAATGGAGCCATGGTGGCTTGCTTGGAGCTGTCAGTGGTGCCAAATAGGCAAAGGGAGGCAGTTTCGTCCTTTTGTCTCAACTGCGTGTGTATTGCGTGGCTGAGTGCAAACGAATGCCGCTTTTGCTGTTTGTGTGCATACGAGCTGAAACGAATTTTGCGTGGTTTTGCACGTTTCGCTTGCTTATCATTTATTTTACACCAAGAATGCAAGACCTATAAGAAAATTCTATCGACAGATTTTCAAACATGACGCATACATTTTGCGGGAAAGCGCAACATTTTAACCTTGACTAGCTTTGTTTTGTTTTCTGACAAGATTTGAGTTACCCTTTTGCATTTGAATATGACTTACTAATTACTACTCCCTCGTTCAAAGTTATAAGTCATTTTGGTATTTCTAGATATAGGTCATGTCTAGATATGTAATAAAAATATGTACCAAGAAATGTCAAAAAGCGACATGTAACTTGAAGCGGAGGGAGTAGTTATCAAAAGTTCGAAAGGTTATTATGAATTTTACACACACACACATATATATATATATATATATATATATATATATATATATATATATATATATATATAAGGTGTGTTTTGTTTTCTACTGCAAGTTGCTGACCACGCCACAACTCTTGTGTCTAACTTGTGGCATACTGTTTGGTTAGCTACCACACTTACGACACGGCATGACGCGATTGCGGCAACATATTCCAATTTCAGTGCCACAACTCTTGCGTCTAACTTGTGGTGGTTGTTTGGTTAGCTGCCACACTTATGACACGGCATGACGCGATTATGGCAACATATTCAATTTCACGCCACACTGTTGCCAAAAGCTTTTACGGCAAATCGCATGCGCCGTAGTTTTGGTGCCACCCATGCAAGCGTACACATAAAGCCAAACAGACCCATAGTGCACCACTTGTGCTTTATGAAATTAGGAGTAGCATTGGCTCCGTTATTGACCATGAAAAAACAATCAAACACTGCTCCTAAATGATTTGTTGTGAGAGAAAAATCTTGTTCTGCTAAAAATCAAGTGAAAACTATGGATTATAAGAGAAGCGAACATGACCATTGTTGTAATTCTAATACCATATAGGAGTACTTTTCCAGTAGTGTCATAAAGAGGGATAAATTAGCTGCAAAATCTAAACTCCACTGCCATAATATAGGCAGGGGTGTCATTAACAAATCGTTTGATTTGAAATGGTACCGTTTGGTTCCTAGAAGATTTTTAGAATGCAGATAAACATGTGTGTTAAAATTCACTAGAATCTAGGCTATTTGGATGAGATGCTAGGATTTTGAGATTTTTTTAGTTAGATTCTAAAAATCTCCTAGGAACCAAAGGGTACCTTACTCTCTTACAACATGTTTAGTTGGGTGAAAGTTAGAAATTTAGCTACCGTAGCATTTTCGTTTTTATTTAACAAATAGTGTTCAATCATGGACTAATTAGGCTCAAAACGTTCGTCTCGTAATTTCCAACCAAACTGTGCAATTAGTTTTTTTTCGTCTACATTTAATACTCCATGCACGTATTGAAAGATTCGATGTGATGACTATTGTAGTACTTTTTAAAAATTTAGGGTGGGAACTAAACACGCGGTTACGCAACGAAAGTACTCATCATAACCGAGGACAAATCTGGATCTTACAACAACACAAACTACTAATCTATTACTGAGTAGATTATTATTAATACGTATCTCAGAAGTTTGGATCCCAAAGATCTCAATTCTGAAACTAGGGGTGGGCGGGTGGCAACTAAGGCCCCGTTTAGATTTAAAAAAAATTTGCGCAATATCTATTACATCAAATCTTGTAGCACATACATAGAGTACTAAATGTAGACGAAAAAAAAACTAATTGTACAGTTAGGTGAGAAATCGCGAGACGAAACTTTCAAACCTAATTAGTCCATAATTAAACACTAATTATCAAATATAAATAAACGAGCTACGGTACCAAAACCAAAAAAAAATTTAGCATGTAAACGCGGCCTAATCTAGGAGGAACAGAATACCAGGACCAGGGCCTGCGCTGCCAGCTCACCCGCTGCATCAGCAGGACCAGAATAGCAACAGACTCGCTGTAAATTTGCTCGTGATGACTGAACACCAGCATGCGAATGAATTTTTACTCGTGTTGGAGTTTTCAGTTGAAGTGCCAATTCCAATTTGTTCTCGTGGTGGGCTCCTCACCAACCTCCCGTACTCCCGTCCAAGCAGGCATCCAGCTCGTCCTGCACCTTCTTTTATGAACGTGCGGATCCGGAGAGCAGGCTGCTCTGTGCTCTCTCCCTCCCCCACCCCTCCCCTTCTCTCTACACCATAAATCATTTCTCCACAGTCTGCTGGATTACTGTGGATTTGACAAACGGACGGCGGCCCACATCGCTGCTTGTCCCTCGGGTGGCCACTGTAGCATCGATAAGCTTGTTCTTGCCGGGGTTTTGGGGGTTGAAAGATTGGGTTTTTCTTGCTCCTGGGAATCTGTCCAGGTTCGTCTCTCCGTGTGAAGTTTCTGAGGTTGGCTGGAGTCAAGATTTTCGGCTCGGCGGTCGCGAATCCTCGGTTTCTGACTCCGATTTGTGTACTCTCGTTCTTGACTCCTGGCTCTTGGGCCGGAGCTTCCGTTCTGTTCTTGCTGAAATCGAAGGAAAGAGCTCCGTTTTGGTTGCAAGTTCTCTGTCAAGATTTCAGGCGGCATTCAGATTTCGGTTATTTGTGGTTGTGCTGTTGGTTTTGCTTCGAAGATTTGCTGTTTGCGTAGACCAAGGTGAACCGTTGGTCTCTGCCGCCGCAGATGTGCGGATTTGAGGTGGAATTGCAGTGAGAGGGTTCAAGAGTTGTTCCTGGCCCTGATTCTGGTGGTTTAGTTTCTAGTGCTCTATTTGGCAAGTTGAGGGGTTCCATTTTCGGCGCATGCAAGGGGAAGTCACTTTCCGCCATTGGGGAACTCTCAGCCGTGATGTTTTGAGGTGGGATTGGGATTGGGACCTGAAGGTTGAAGGAGATGCTTATGGCGTCGATGTCAGACAGTGAGACGACAAACCGAGGCAGCATGTGGGAACTGGATCAGAACCTTGATCAGCCCATGGACGAGGAAGCCAGTCAACTGAAGAACATGTACAGAGAAAAGGTATCGTTTTGATCCTTGCATCCCAGAGTAGCTATCATCGTTTCTAGCTTATTAGTCTCTCTGTACATCTGAAAGAAACATGGTGGTCCTTCGATGTGAAATTTTGAACATTACAGTATTCTATTGATGGTTTAGGGGACCATTTCAATATAAAAGGGTATCAGAAACTGTTTGTAATATGTGCTGTTACTGCTATTTTTCCTATTGCAGGAACTATACTCAGATTCTTGCAACTTGCTCTGTCCATTTATCTTAAAGTGCCTCTATAGCTGTGCTCTGTGCCTCTTGTACTGCTAGACCTTTGACTGTGTTCTTACTTCTTAGTAAAGAAAAGACTAACTTCATCTTTAATTTTGTTCATGCAGAAATTTTCATCAATTTTGTTACTACGGCTCGCGTTTCAAAGCCTTGGGGTAGTATTTGGTGACTTAGGTACATCACCATTGTATGTTTTCTACAATATCTTTCCACATGGTGTTGACGAAGATGAGGATGTGATTGGAGCTCTGTCCTTGATCATTTACACACTCACTCTCATCCCTCTGATGAAGTATGTTTTTGTCGTCTTATGAGCTAATGATAATGGTCAAGGTGAGATATGGCGTCCTTGTATTTTACCCTAGTCTGTCGCCTCATATGATTTCTTTGGTATTTGCAAGAATTATGAGTGCTCTTGTCGCATTTACACATTTGCAAAGTATGAGCTGATAGCTCGCAGAGATTTTGCAATTTTACCATCTGGTTTGGTTGGCAGAATCTCATGACAAAACATCGCTCTAGTGATTCAAAGGATTTGTGTCGAGTATCAACACGGTTTAAATATGAGATGTCAGAGTGATTGCTATACATCACTTTACTAATCATGAAATCTGTAGAAGGTGAAACTCTAAGTTCATTTTAGATTTTACTTTGTGCTCGGACAAGAAATACTTCTCCTTCGGTTGGTATAGTTTGTTTTCACAAGTTTTCTGACAAACATTTCTTTTTCTGGTTATTCACAGGTGGCACATTTGCTCTTTATTCTCTGCTGTGCCGGCATGCAAAGGTCAGCACTATACCCAACCAACATAAGACAGATGAAGAATTAACAACTTATAGTCGGCAAACTTATGAGGAGAATTCACTTGCAGCAAAAGTGAAGAAATGGCTAGAGGGGCATGCATATAAAAAGAACTGTCTTCTTATTCTCGTTCTCATTGGTACCTGTACCGCCATTGGAGATGGGATCCTTACTCCTGCAATATCAGGTATTCAGAATCATAGTTTATGAGTAAATCCAATGTAACTGCGATCTAAGCTGTATTTCTATGTGTTATGCAGTTCTTTCAGCAGCAGGTGGAATAAGGGTTCAGAATCAGAATATGAGTACAGGTATTTTCCTTTTCTTTTCTGTATGGTTATATCTTTGTTCTTTGTATAACTCTGGTGGGCTGTTTCCTTGATCTGGTGAGGAGCATAACTTACTTTTACCTATGCTGATTGTTGTAATATCTTCCATTTCTGGCAGATGTGGTTGTAATCGTCGCGGTGTTCATATTAATTGGCTTATTCTGCATGCAACACTATGGGACAGATAAAGTTGGGTGGCTCTTTGCACCATTGGTGCTCCTTTGGTTTATTCTAATTGGGAGCGTTGGGTTAGTGAACATACACAAATACAACAGTTCTGTTCTAAGAGCATATAATCCAGTCTACACCTTCCGGTATTTCAAACGAGGCAAGTCTGAGATTTGGACATCTCTTGGAGGGGTCATGCTTAGCATCACAGGTCATTGGCAATTCAACTGTAACTTCTGCATCAATTGTAAGATGAAACAGAGTTAACTATATGCCTTTTCTATCCAGGGACTGAAGCATTGTATGCTGATCTATGTCACTTCCCTGTACTGGCTATTCAGGTGAGTGTTTAACCAAAAACATTATGAATTATGATAATAGCTCAATGAATTAATCATGTCTATGTCCAGATTATGCGTTCACCTTAGTGGTGTTCCTTGCCTTCTACTGACATGCACACTGGGCAGGCTGCCTACATTATTGACCACAAGGATCATGTAGTTGATGCCTTCTACCGCTCCATTCCAGGTCCTTCTGAAATCTAAACAAATCTGATCCATCTTGTATGTAAACAGCTATACCACCATATCAAGCCCACTATGCGCAAATTGGCATAGTGCTGATCCCACAACTGCTACTGTATGTTAATGCTTTGTGCACTTCTCTATACTAAAGTTGAGATACTCTCACTGCAGAGGCCATATACTGGCCAGCCTTCGTCATAGCAACTCTTGCGGCAGTAGTTGCAAGTCAAGCAACCATATCTGCTACCTACTCAATAATTAAGCAAGCTCTTGCACTGGGCTGTTTCCCCCGTGTCAATGTTGTGCATACCTCGAAGAAATTTCTGGGGCAGATTTACATCCCTGACATCAATTGGGTACTTATGATTCTTTGCATTGCTGTAACTGCTGGATTCAAGAATCAAAGCCAGATAGGAAATGCATATGGTCAGTTTTACTTCTTTTTTATTATTTCCTTGCATATTTGAATATGCAACTGAAAAGGGTGAAGTTGGTTTGTGTCTATCATGCTTTCAGTACACTTGACATGGAACACATATCAGTTTACACGTTAGTGGGACCTTGTAGGTTTTTTTTTTGTTAAGCAAACACTGTAGTTTCTTTTCGAGTCATAGTACAAACATAGATGCTCACAAACACACACGTATGTACATACTACCTCTATGAACAGTCATCACAGACGTCTCATTGTGGATGGCTACCATTAAAAGAATAGAGCCGTTGAATCCACTATGTCAATTTTAAAACATTTTTTTATGAACCTTCTGGAAGCACTTTGCATTCAATACACGGTATGAATATGATACTTATTTGAATGTAATGTTGTCTGAGCAGGCACTGCAGTGGTGATTGTTATGCTAGTTACAACATTTCTCATGGTCCCAGTGATGCTGCTGGTATGGAAGAGCCACTGGATACTTGTTGTCATCTTCCTTGTACTCTCCTTGACGGTTGAGCTCCCATACTTCACGGCCTGCATAAATAAAGTGGATCAAGGTGGCTGGGTTCCACTAGTCATCATAATAACCTTCTTCGTCATCATGTATGTGTGGCATTTCTGCACCGTGAAGCGTTATGAATTTGAGATGCACAGCAAGGTCTCTATGGCTTGGATTCTGGGACTAGGGCCAAGCCTTGGCCTTATCAGGGTCCCTGGATAGGCTTTGTGTACACAGAGCTGGCAAGTGGCGTCCCTCACATCTTCTCCCATTTCATCACCAACCTCCCTGCCATCCACTCGGTTGTTGTCTTCGCTTTGCGGAAGTACCTCCCGGTATATACAGTGCCGGCCGAGGAACGGTTCATCATGAAGAGGATTGGGCCAAAGAACTACCACATGTTCCGCTGCGTCGCAAGGTATGGATACAAGGACATCCACAAGAAAGACGACAACTTTGAGAAGATGCTCCTCGACAGGCTCCTGATCTTCGTCAGACTGGAGAGCATGATGGACTTGCCATCCGACTCCGAGGACTTCACCATGATGGAGCAGAAGGCCGAGAGATCCACCAGATCACTTCAGCTGACCGATAAGGCTGGGGGCAACACGATGAGCTCCATCGGTGACCTGAGCTACTCATCACAGGACTCTATTATTCCAGCCAAGTCACCCCTGACCGGGAACAGCCTGACAAGGTAC
Source organism: Miscanthus lutarioriparius (assembly GCA_904845875.1). NCBI lineage: Eukaryota > Viridiplantae > Streptophyta > Magnoliopsida > Poales > Poaceae > Miscanthus > Miscanthus lutarioriparius. The sequence goes on from CAJGYO010000260.1 coordinate 13,515, forward strand.
TCAAGCCAGACATTCGGCGACGAGCTGGAGTTCCTGAACCGGTGCAAGGACGCCAAGGCGTCGTGCACATCCTCGAACACCGTCGTGCTGGCGCGCAGGGACTCGGGCATCGTGAAGAAGGTCGCCGTGAATTATGTGTATGCCTTCCTTAGGAAGCTGTGCAGAGAGAACAGTGTGATCTTCAATGTCCCACATGAAAGCCTCCTGAATGTAGGGCAGATATACTATATATGAACAATTTCTTTTATTCTATTGTTCGGTTTTGAAGTGAGAGCAGTTCTGACCTGCTACTGCGCTGTGCTGGGCGGATGAACATTGTAGATGATGATAAGTCCTAGAGTAAAGCTTTTAGTCAGTTTTGTGAGTTTCTAGAGCACATAGATTACTTACTGGTGTTGCCGTTGGTACATTCTGGATGAGGCTTGCTGATTGCTGTATCCAAATGCCATTTCTCTTTAGTAAGACAAATTGGTTTTCCCTGACCAAATGTCAACCATTGCAGCTGCATACATCATGCAACTGTCCGGCTTAGAAAAATAGTCATGTCAGATCAGCTTATCGGGAGTATGTTGATACTTGCTCCGTTCATCAAACAATGCAATTCTCGCTTTTCGATAAGTAGCAATTTGAACTTTGACTGAATTTGTATAAAAAAAAAATACTAACATTCATGATATAAAATAAATATCATTAGATTAGCTATAGAATATATTTTTATAATATATTTGTTTGAGACATAAATATTAATATTATTCACTATAAATTTGATTAAATTTAGAGTAGTTTGATTGTCACGATTCCCATAATTACATTTTTCTGTGGAGGGAGGGAGTATATAGTATCACAAAACGAAGAAAAAGCACATATATAGGCAGTTACTGGTTTCAGACACTCATGTAGAAACCTGATAAATTAAGCCTCGAATAAAAAAAAGATTTAGCTGAGTTGACATCTCTAAAATCCCTCACAGAATGCAGGAAAATAAGCATATTCTTACAAAACGTTTCATCCGAACTAGGAGTACCTCAACTCCTCAGAGGCCTAGCTTACTATTGTACTGTCACCACCATTCATTCCTGCTGGTCGCGCCCACCGTGAGAATTCTGCTGGTGGTGGTGCTCCGGCGGCGGCGGCGCCCACATGTACGTTACAGGCTGCATGTTGACATACGTTGCAAAAGGGACGGACGACGTCACCGGAGCCAGGCCGTAGGCTGGCAGTGGCGGCACAATGACTGGCACGGCCGTCGTCGTCGCTGGCGGCACGCCGTCCCCCCTGGACTACAAGCGTTCCTCCTCCGGCACGATGTCGGTGAGGACATCGTAGGTCTCGGTGCTGTGGATCGCGGCGGTGACATCGCCCCGCTGCAGCGTCCGGCGCCTGGCGCCATCGGCGTGGAGCCACGCCCGCAGCGTGAGCTCGAGGATGAACATCTCGCAGGCCCTGGCGAACACCGCGGGAGCCTCGGCCGCGACCATCTTGACGTCCGCGTCGGCCTTCATGATCTTCTTGATCCGCGCCAGCGGGAGGCTGTGGTAGGCCTTGAGCTTGACCTCGCCCGCCTCCGCCTGCTGCTCGGCCTCGGCGTGCTGGCCCGCCCAGAACGCCTGCAGCTGCTCCTCCTGGCGGTGCTGCTGCTGCTGGAACGCGATCTCGTGTGGATTTGAGAACGGCGGCGGCGGAATGGTGGCTGGGTAGGCTGCAGCGCCGCTGGCCTGCAGGGAGGCTGGGAGCGGAACAAAGGCGACGCTGCCGGCTGGCGATGGAGGAGGCACTGAAGCCAGTGGTACTGGTTGCTGGTCGTCGTATGTTGTTAGAGCATATGAAGCTGCGCTGTCATCAGTGTCACCACCATTCGTGGCACCTTCGTTTGCCTTGGCCTGTGAGGTTTGATCCATGTCGTCAAAATGCACCTCGCACACACTGATCAGTGCGCAGCTGCTACTGTCGGACCTGTCATTTGGAGAAGATTATACACGGTCAGTTCAGTGTAACCTCCAAATCAGAGCTGTTATGAACAGATGATGCTAGCATTATTTTATTTCATAGAATCGTATAGGTTGGTATACATTGACACAAAATTGTCCCCGGTAAGAGAACTTCAGAACACGGTTAAGAAAGCAACAAAAATTATATGAAGAGGTAACAACAGAGCCAATGCAAGTTATAATGTATTGCATGAACATAAAAATACATATGCTCATTCTTTTACATTGTTATAATAAGGTGATGATGGTTAGTGGCGGAGCGTGCCAGAAAATCATGTGGGGCCAATCTGAGTTGCTACTCAAGACCATGCATATTCACTTTACCATCTGCTGTGTTGCGAGCGCTACTTGACCACATGCTTCTTTTAGTTGGGCCACCGCACAGCCCACTTAGTCATACCCCCTTCAACACCGTTGTTATTCCATGTCCTGTTTACTTTCTCCAACAGTGGCCATAAGGCGATGTGTTGACGATGGGCATGAGGAGACCTAGGACACCGAGCCTGCCGAGGCGGAGGAGACCTAGGACACGGCAAGACCTCACCTCGCCGCACCTTGGACACCGCACGTGTCTGCTTTCTTATGGTTGGAGGGATCCAATCCAAGGCTCGGCTGGCAGATGGGCCCGGGCGCAGTTGTGGTAACAAATTCCATAGTCCATACCGAATTACTGTAGTAGTATGATCCAAACGGATCGAAGCACGTATCGACTTCCAATTTTGAATTAGACCGGGAGGGGAATGAAACCAAAGAATTCCTCTTTTTATTAGGCCTTGTTTAATTAATCTGAAAAACCAGGAAGGAGATTTCTGTTTGAGGATTAACCAAACAAACCCGTAGTATGTCCTTGCAAGTGTTTGGGACCAAGGCCCAGTTCGCTTTGCTGAAAAACCATGGCTGAAAGTACTGTTTACTGATTTGTTGTAAGAGAAAAACACTGATCGTTCGCTGAAATAGTACGGCTCATAAGACAGGCGAACATGACCTTAACTCCATTTCAAAACACTCCTGGTCCAACGAAATCCATGAATTCAAAGGGCTAGATTATTCATTGATTGATTTGGTGGGCCAGTTTACAAATCCACGTTTAAAGCATTCCTCATCAAGTTGTCAAATTACCGGTTTGTTGCTAGTCATTACCCACCACATTATCGTCATGAAATTTAGGGGTGTTAAAAAATGTAGAGTTAGTGCTTGCTCATATATTAGTCTCGTTGTTTTGGAATCAGCTTGAACTATAAACGAGCCAAACTTAAAACCCAACTAAGGCCATGTTTAAATCCAGGGTACAGAGTTTTAGGGTGTCACGTGAAGGTGTCGCATGGGGTGTTCGGATACTAATAAAAAACAAACTACAAAATCTGTCAGTAATCCGCGAGACGAATTTATTAAGCCTAATTAATTCGTCATTAGCACATGTGTTACTGTAGCACTACATTGTCAAATCATAGACTAATTAGGCTTAAAAGATTCGTCTCGCAAATTAGTCACAAACTGTGTAATTGGTTATTTTTTTAATCGATATTTAATACTCTACGTATGTATCAAACATTCAATAAAATAAAAAGTAAACTTTAAGGGAGGAACCTAAAGCTAATATCCTTTCTGTCTGTGTGTGTGCATGTGCGGTGTACCCTTCTAGAGAACACATGATGCACCAAACTCGGTTAGGGACACACTCGAGGCAAACTCGATTTGAGATGTTACGAAGTAAATCATTATCGTCTCATTGGAATGCGTGCTTTTTAAAAAAATCCTATATTTTCTTAATAAAATTGAATAAATCCCAGTAAAATTTACTATGCACGATTTCTATCGAATTTCTGCGTTCAGTACCTTGCCAAAAAAAAACCCTGCGTTGAGCAAAGGCCAAAACGTCACTTCTTGGCTCGTTGACAGCCCCAGTGGCTGCAGCCTAGCAGGGCCACTCGACCAGTACATTTCTTTTGGGCCCTGTGGAGCCCAGCCATATTTGGCCCATCTGAAAGATGAGTTCCTCGCTTTATTATCCCTCAAAAATCTCCATCCCCATTAGAAAAAGCGACAGAAAGGGTTTCTAATAATAAAAAAAAGAAAAAGCGATGGAAAAAGGTGCCAATAAACTACGAGGATGCCGATTTATCTCGTCTCCTCTCCCGCCGCCGCCAAGCTCGCCGCAGGAGGCCCACACGCACCCCGGCAGCGGCGGCGCCAGCTCCTCTTCCGTGCTCCCCACCGCCCCGTACTCTCTCTCTCTCCCTCTGCTGTTTTTGAGCTTCCTTCTTTCTACTTACTGATTCGTGAGCGGGCCGAGCTTTGGTTTCTCACAGAGCCGCCGCGCCCCCCTGCTGTCTTCGGCCGCCGAGTACCCGGCAGGGCGCGCCATGGCTGCTGCGGAGGCCGGAGCGTCCACGGTGACCGATTCGAGGCTCAGAGGTGGGTGCTTATGCCTCCTGGTTTAGTGGTTTGGCACTGCTGCCTTGGTGGATAGCTGGATTGGTGCACAAGCAGAAAGATTCGGTTCTCTCTTCATTAGTTTAGAGGGAATGTGGCGATCATTAGGAATATGCTTTTCCTGACTTCCAACCAAATGTCTTTGCAGTTTGTACGATACTGGTTTAGGTCGCTGTTGCACTTGCTGCAGTTTATTTCCCTCTGAAAGATCGAGTGGCGAATGGTGGCTGTGTCGGGATCTAGAGGCTAAAGTTTAGCAGTGTCAAATCAGACGTTCGAATGCTAATTAGGAGTACTAAACATGAGTTAATTATAAAACTAATTGCACAGGAGTAGACTAATTAGTGAGACGAATCTATTAAGCCTAATTAATTCATAGCACCACATTGTCAAATAATGGACTAATTAGACTTAATAGATTCGTCTCGCAAATTAGCCTCAATCTGTGTAATTAGTTTTGTAATTAGCCTATGTTTAATACTCCTAATTGGTATTCAAAGATTCGACGTGACAGGGCTAAACTTTTGCCCAAAGGAAACAAACACAGTGTTAGTTTGATTAGGCCTAACTGTTATATGTTTGGGTCTTTGGGATCACTCCAACCCTTCCCAGTCCTTAATGTGCAAGCGTTTGGAAATGATTCAGTACTATGGTTCTAGCAGTTACAAGTTCAGCTTGTTGGGAAGTTGTACCTGCTATTTTAAAAATTTAGCTGGTAATCTAGGTGGTAACCAAACAAGACAGATTATAGATGTAGGTTATATAATCTCATAAGCTGCCTGGGGTAGATTATCAGATTATATAATCTACCAACCTAGGGGTTGCCAAACAGGGCCTTAGTCATGGCACAATCTATGTGTGATTTTCTTCCTTAATTAAGAGCATCCGGCAGTCAGAGTTCTGTTCTGTTTGTATAGAACCTATGTGCTGAAGACCATCAGAATGTCAAATGTCATATAGAGTTTTGCTGCTCCAAGGTCTCATGTTTATGCAGCGCCATTACTCATTCAGGATTAAATGGCCCCTTGGTGGTGCAGTCTAAAGTTCAAACACATATATCCAAACTTGAATATTCATTACTCTATGTTGAACATGATAGTCAATCACTTTGTATTCATGATATCCTTTTGTTCTTGTTGTTTGAGTTCCATCCAGAATTTTTTGTCTTATTAAGGATTCTAGTGTTTGCACTTTGAAGAAATAGATTAAGATCCATTACATACTTAAAAAAGGGCGTACCCAGTGCAAAGAGCTCCCGCTCTGTGCGGGGTCTAGGGAAGGGTGTCAGTGGCAAGCCTTACCCTCGCCTGTGCAATGCGAGGAGACCACGACCATAGTTTTTACGGCGGCGTGGCGAGGCGCGGCGACCCACCACCTTCACACCTTTACAGCGTCTATGGCGCGCGGCGTGGCGACGCCATACACACATCGGCGTGGCGAATACATACATTATAGTCTAGGATATTAGGAAATTATATTGACAAATGGTAATGCAAATGTAGCTTAAAAGGTATAGTCTACAATATTAGCAAATCAAAATAGCAATGTAAATGTAGCACAAAAGACATATAACTCTCTCATCTCTCAAACCGGGCTCATTCTTTCATCATTCATCGGGCCCAAAAGCAACAGCAATTCGGCTCGGCCCACACCTCTGCACATGGCCTGGCCCGCACTGAGCACCAGCCGTGGGCGTATTGGGCGACAAAAGTGTTGCTGTCACATGCCAGGCCACTTTGGGCAGGCGTGGCGTTGCCCGCTACCGTCATTCGCCCGAACAAAAAGGCCGGCCGGCCACACAAATTAAACCCTAACTCCCATTCTACTCCTCCTTCTCTCTCTCAACGCGGAGCTCGAAAGCGAGCGAAGCGTGAGCGGCAGACGATTGGCGCTGTTGCCCCCTCGCCGTGGCATGCTCCCGCTTCCCAAGGAGAGCGCCATTGCCGAGCGGTTCGGTCTGCAGCATCCTTGCTGTGAGCCCGCCGCGGCGGCGTCTCGGGCTCGGTCTCGAGGGCTCAATCGGCCTATATGAGTACCTCACGGCCTCACCCTCACCGTCTATTGCGCTTCGCCATAGCGCATAAAGGCGCCGCAGACGCCAAATCGGCGCCACCAGGGACGCCACGGCGCTTTGGCGGGGACGCCATACACGCCGGAGCTGGTGGCGTCGCTGTGGCGAGCGTAAAACGCCACGGCGATATGGCGACGATATGGCGTTGGTATAGCGACGCCTTAACAACTATGACCACGACTCGAACCCGGGACCTTCTGGTCATAGGTGGTAAGACTCTACCGCTTGCACCAGGCCCGCCCTTCAGATCCATTACATACTTACGTTCCATAAAATTTTATGTACTCTCTCCCACTTACCTCATTCGTAAATCAACAGATAAATTTTGTATTATGGATTAGTAATCAATTCCAATGTTTTTAAGGCGTCGCTTTGACGTCGCCTAATCGGCAAGGCGCTACAGGCGGGACGACTTGGATGACGACTTCGCCTCGATTGGTATGGCGTCCGCCTTACTACCATGGCGTCCGGAAGTAAATCGATTTGGCGTCCGATTCGTCAAATCGAGCAAAAGGCGGGCGCCATACGGGATGGCCACGGTAGGAAAACGTAGCGCTGGAGAAAGGACGGGGAAAGTGCGCAGTAGCTTGGGAGATTAGGGGCGCGAGAGAGAGGCGTGAGGAGAAATCAGAGAGCAGAGAGGAGCTCGCAGAGGAAGACGGACCTACTGCCGCCTTGACAACGCTGTTCGCCCGTGCCGCCGATGAGAAGCTGCCTGCCGCCGAGGCTCCGCGTCCCCCTCCCCCCTTCCCCATCCGCTGCGAGGGAGCAGCCTGGCGGCGGGCTGCTTTCCCGTCGCCTCTTCTCGGTCCTCCATTGAGCATGACACGAGCCGCCGCCTCTCCCTTCCTCTTCCCCACCTGGCATGAGGAGCAATGCCGCCAATGGATCATTGCTTCCCCACCTTGTCGCCTTATGCACATGCTGATGCCCCCTCGATTCCGCCGTCTCCTCATTGATTCTGATGCGGGTCCTCTCTATTCTGCCGTCTCCTCGTCGATTCCGCTCAATTGGGCCGTCTCCTCGCCGTCGCCTGCTCGATTCCGCCTTCTCCTCGCCATCGGCTGCTCGATCTGGAAGGGATGATGGCGACTATAGATCTGGAAGGGGAGCAGTGAGGGAGGGGGAGTGAGCAGCCGCAGATCCGGAGAGAGGGAGGAGCCACAGACGGAAGCGGAGCCATAGAGGGAAGTGGGCGGCGAGAGAGGAGCGGAGGCGGGACGAGTGGTGGAGAACGAGGAGCAACGCCGGAGGGATTCCCATTGGGATAAGCCACGCCAGAGGGGAGGGCACATGGGCACTGGTGGGCTGGGCCAGCCCACTTCTTACTCCTCCTCTCTTTTCTTTTTTCCTTTTCTTTTTTCTTCATCATCTACTACTCTAAGCTGTTGTTTTAAGTTTTTCTTAAATCCGTAAGGCGTCGCCTCACCTCACGCCTTAGTCGCCTAAGCGTAAGAAGCGGTAGTCACTCGCCACGCCTCGCCTTACCGCTTTTAAAAACATTGATCAATTCTGAAAAAACTATGGACTAAATATAAGTTTCTACATCTACAGGAGTGAAGCAAGCACGATATCGTTGTCAGATAAAACAGACCTGGCTACTCTTGGAAATGGTCTTCAGCGTTTGGGGTAACCTTTTATCTTCTGGTCATTTAATGCGCCGTTACTTTGAATTGTATAATCCACAATCGGGTTGCATGTTTTTGAGCTCGTGTTAGATTTGTTGGCTGCAAGTATTTCTGTGTTTTATTTATTATGGTGTCATTATATAATCATTCATCATGATAAATTATTTAAGTAATCCCTAACTTATCTCAACCCTTTCACAAAGTATTTTTTCCTTATGATAGTTTCTCTCTCCACGTGCATGTTTTTCATTGGTTAACAGTTCATATATGGATATTGCATTTAGTAAAATATTTAGCAAAGTATGGGTTTATATTAGATTAAACATGGATTCAGATTTGTCTTTATTTTGATATTTTTTTATTATACTCGTATAAAGATTTTGCTCCTGTAGGTTTTCTATTATTTCCACCGGTGGCACGGCATCAAGTTTGGAAGCATCTGGAGTTAATGTTACAAAAGTTGAAGAAATTACACACTTTCCTGAAATGGTAAAGCCTAATTCATGCTAATTTTGCAGCATTTTTGAAAATATATATTTATTACAAACATTGTTATCAGTTATCACAGTCAGTTTAGTGATGCCTGAACAAAGTTTGTTGGAAATTTTGCAAAATGCATTACTTGTAATGGTTCTTAAAACATGTAATAGATGTAACTCTTTTACTCTTGCTATTTTTCAAAAGTATATCAAGAATCAAATGTAACAATTGTCCTGTATCATTCCAATCCTTCTCTTATGTGTCTCCTCAATTCTCAAAGTGGTTGTCTGAATAACTGGTCAGAATACTGCATAATTCCAACTTTGTAATTCCATGCTTACTAGATGTTCCTGGTCATTTGAATCTAACCTTTATCCCTTTCACTGATTGTTTAAAATGGAAAAAACGTGTTTTTGGGTCGACTATCATGCTGAGAGCTTTCAGTAACAGTATAAATTGCACATTTCCATATCCACTAACTCTTTGGGTCGTTTCAGCTTGATGGGAGAGTAAAAACATTGCACCCCAGCATACATGGTGGTATTCTTGCGCGAAGAGATCAGGAGCATCATCTGAAAGCACTGAAAGAACATGGCATTGGTGAGTTCTTAAGTTCATCATGCAATCATCTATTAAATATTGTAATAATGTTATGACATGTCAAGTTTCATGCGATGAGGTTACAATCATTGAAGGGTGTTATTGTAAGTTGACTAGGACCTTTTCTTTGTTCACAGGGACATTCGATGTGGTTGTAGTCAATTTGTACCCATTCTATGATAAGGTCACCTCAGGTGCAATATCTTTTGAGGATGGCATTGAAAATATTGATATTGGTGGGCCTACATTGATCCGAGCTGCTGCCAAGGTAGCTGTATTGGAATATTAGTGATTTGAAATACTTAATACTTACAAAGGAGTGCACTGGATTCATGCAAAGTTGATTTCATTTTACAATGTATCATACATGCTAATACATTACATGTTGATCTTCCACTCATTTATGCATGCAAAATTTATGTAGCAGTAATACATTTTGATAAAAATAGTTGCGGTTTTGCAGTTTGCTTACATTGTTATCTATTTCTTATGGCTGACAGAATCACAAGGACGTTCTTGTCGTTGTCGATCATAAAGATTATCCTGCTCTATTGGAATATCTAGAAGGGAAACAAGATGACCCTGATTTCCGCAGGACACTTGCATGGAAAGCTTTCCAACATGTTGCTTCTTACGATTCAGCTGTCTCAGAGTGGTTGTGGAAGCAATCAAATAAAGGTATTGGTAATTTTTTGGTAAATGTGATGCTTGTCTAATAGTTTTGTCAGCCAATTTTCACATATGCAGTATCATGATTTTGTGCAGCAGATACATTTCCTCCCAGCTTTACTGTGCCCCTCACAGTGAAGTCTACACTTCGTTATGGTGAAAATCCTCATCAAAAGGCTGCCTTTTATGGTGACAAGAGTCTTTCTCTAGTAAATGCCGGCGGTATTGCAACAGCAATTCAACACCATGGAAAGGTAAGACAAGCAGGTTTCCTTTAGTTATTACTACTACACTAAAATGGGACACAAAATCATTTAACACATTGATGAGTATCTATGTTTTGCTTCCATGGTCTTTTGTAACTTCATTATTCCTTTTATTGGGTACATATAAGCAGATAACTTGTTTCTAGATATTCTCAATCTTTGTGAGTACCATACCAGTACATTGATGTTTATTTTCAGGGGTTTGCAACTTTACGTACGTCACCTTCTTATACAGGAAATGTCTTATAACAATTATTTGGATGCGGATGCTGCATGGAACTGTGTCTCAGAGTTTGAGAGCCCGACTTGTGTTGTGGTTAAGCACACAAATCCGTGTGGCGTAGCGTCTCGACCGGACATCCTTGAAGCATACAGGTTGGCTGTGAAGGGAGACCCTGTCAGCGCATTTGGCGGCATAGTTGCCTTCAATACGACGATCGATGAGGTATTTTGTCAACCCAGCACCATGTTCCTACACAAAAGCTGCAGATCTTCTAACTGCGTCGCCCCACTATGCATAATGCATTATTGTTGACACATTGACTGACTGACATGTTTAGGATCTTGCGAGGGAAATCCGTGAGTTCAGGAGCCCCACGGACGGCGAGACAAGGATGTTCTACGAGATTATTGTCGCGCCTGGGTACACAGAGAAGGGCCTGGAGGTCCTGAAAGGGAAATCCAAGACACTGAGGATACTAGAGGCGAAGAGGAGCGGGAAAGGCATGCTGTCGTTACGACAGGTGACTGGCGGCTGGTTGGCTCAAGAGTCTGACGATCTGACCCCGGAAGACATCACCTTCACAAAGATGTCCGAGAGGACTCCCGAGGACAGTGAGCTTTCGGACGCGAAATTCGCGTGCCTCTGCGTCAAGCACGTTAAGAGCAACGCCATTGTGATCGCCAAGGTCAGTAGTGCACGGATGCATGCCTCTTGTCGGTTAGGTTATGTGGAGAGAGCGAAATCGCTAGCTGTACAGGTTTTTTGTTGATTCTGTGCCTGATGATGGCTGGTCGCTTCAGAACAATTGCATGCTGGGCATGGGCAGTGGCCAACCGAACCGGCGGGAGAGCCTGAGGATTGCTTTCAAGAAGGCAGGAAAGGAGGCCAAGGGAGCTGCTTTGGCCAGCGATGCCTTCTTCCCTTTCGGTAAGAGAAGGAAATCTAAAAGCGCTTGCTTTAAAATTGGAATTGAAGCATTTACCGAGTAGTTGATTTCAATCAATTTTTATACGTAGAAGCAAGCACATGGTTCTGGATGCAACAAAGAACACTAAAAACATGGTTTGTTATTACTAGTTAATTACTGTGCTGCTGAACCTGCGCATGATGCAGCTTGGAACGATGCGGTGGAGGAGGCGTGCCAGAGCGGCATCGGGGTGATCGCGGAGCCTGGCGGCAGCATCCGGGATCAGGATGCCGTGGACTGCTGCAACAAGTACGGGGTGGCCCTTGTCTTCACAGGCGTCCGGCACTTCAAACACTGATGGATGGTCACCCGAAGCCGACGACAGCGAGGGTGCAGCAGAGACTGTCACTGATGGAAGGGACCTAGCTACCTCGACCTGGGCTGATTGCTGCACGCTGGCTGGAAGGAAGAATCTGCTGTTTCCCAGGGCTGATGCCTGATGGCATTGCTTGGCTAGGGAGATTCTGATGTTAGTCTCTGTGGGTTTTAGTTGGAAACTTGATAATGAAGGTATACCCCGAAAAGAGAGAGATGATTCTGATGCAACCAAAGGTCTTCTCTTTTTGAGAGGATGAATCGGTGGGTTGTAGCACCCGGTTTTAAAAACAAAACTAATACACACTATATATGAGCTTAGGAAGTCAAATCTCACATATACCTACAAACATATAGCTACAAATAAGGGTAATATTAAAAAACAATGCTTAAATACATAGCGTATTAGTATAAAGATTATAACCTCAGAGTATAGACAGCGGAAAGACAACTCTGATATTTAGGTGAAGACTCTAAATCCACAGGGGCAACTGACTGGTTGACCACAAGTTTAATTCCTCCAAACTCTAGCAATCTGGTATCCATCCGGGATTTTTATCTAAATAATTGAAAAAAATAAAGCAAGCGTAAGTATATGTCGTACTCAACAAATATAATATGAGGTTTATGAGGCTCAAAAGACTGACATTGGTTTAACTGTGATTAGCTTTTAATGAGTCATGATTTTAGTAATTGAGTAGCAACAAGTTTATTTACAAGCCCATATAAACACATGATCAGGTAAACTTGAATAATGAATAGCATAAACAGTAATCATTAATGAGCATCTCTATCATTAGTATCATCAGTGTTCATCATCTATTCCGTAAATGTTTTAAGGCCGCTCGTAACCGTGAGCACGGCTGATATACCAGTTTTACAATCTGCAGAGGTTGTACACTTTCACTGTGAGTCGTGATTTACCCTTTCATCCGAGGCGGCCAACCTCATGACCCACTACCAAGGAAGGTCAGCAGGGTTCACTATGAAGCCTTTCAAAGGTTCGTCTAACAAGTTAGGGCCATTAGATTTACTCGGCAAACAGATATAGGACACTCCTGTCGAATGACACAATTCCATCACGACTATACACATAAGAGTAGATGCTATCCTATATCCGATTCGTCAAGCCATTCTTACACCAATAAAGGTAACCACTAACAAACTAGAAAAGGTCCTCATACCAAGCTAAAGCCAGAGCCATATAGCTCTCACAGTTGTACTGTAAGTCCCGGATGATCAGTTACAGATAAGTCTTTAAGGAGAGGAATCTAGAGCACCATAAAAACAACCCAATGCACTAGACCCCTTGTTCCATGTTACGAAAAAGCATCTTTTTAGTGTTTATTGCATATACCATTACCATTAGTCAAGTTACAAGATCATGGTTGTAGTTGAGCACTAGCATCATACTACCCAATGCAAAACCCCATAGGTATCAAGTCACAAGGTACAAAGTATTAGGAAATTCTTAGTTGTAACACCCTAAAATTTGTCTCTTTTGAAAATATGATTAAAATGATTTATTTTTGAATTTTTGTGCTCATAAAATATAGGAAAATAATTTTTTTATTTAATTAAAATTCATCATAAGGTTTAGCAACGTGTTTGTGCATACATGCCGGTGCATTTGTTTCTTTGAATGGCATGGATATGATTCAAATTGAAAAATATTCCAAAATGCTTTTTGAGTTGGCTTTGAAGTAAAAGAAAAGAAACTTAGGAAATAAAAGAATTTAAAAAGTTGTAAAATTTAATTTTGAAAGTCTATCAAAATTGTTCATTTTGAATTGAATTAAAAAGTGTATTTTAAATCATGTTTATACTTGATTCGGTTTATATTTGAATTTGTTTTGAATTAAGAAAAGAAAAGGATTTGGAAAAAGAAAAGAAGAAAATTCTCCCTTTCTCTTATTAGGCCCGAGTGGCCCGTTTCTCTTTTTCTTCCTGCGGCTCAGCATTCTCCTCCCACGGGTCGTCCTTCTCCTTCCGCCTATGGCCTTTCCCCCACGCCTCCCGTCCTGCGTGGCCCGCGTCCCACGCGGCTTTGCTTTCCCCCGCGCTGGCCCATCTCCCACGTCCCGCCGCTCCGCACGGCCCAGCAGTGCAGCCGGCCTAGGTCTGCGACGCGCCGCGCCCGCGTGTCCTTCTCCACCCCGCTGACGCGCCTGGCCCGCCCGTCAGGGCGTCTTCTTCCTCTCTGCGCCGACTCCATCTCGAGCACGACCGCGTCGACGCCGCCGTGTCCGGCTCCACTACGCCACGCGTGCCGTGCGCCCTAAGTTTCCCAGCCCCATATAAGCCGAGCCGCACCTTGCGCCACCTCCCTATCCCGCACCCACGCTGTAGCCGCATCGTCCGAGCGCCCACAGCCGCGCCGCCACCTAGCACCGCCGTCCGTCGTCGCCAGCCAAGCACAGCGCCCGCCTTGCTCCTTCTCCACCGTCGAGGTTTCCCTAGGTGAGTTCGCAATCTCCTTCTCCATCTCCCAGTGTTCCCCGTTTATTTTGCCGTGGTCGGTAGTTCGTTTCCTATGTTCGTCGCCAAGCTCCCTTTGTCGGCCATGGCGCGCCACCACGCGCGGCCACTGTTTCGGCCGACAGCCTCCTCCCTCTCCCTTCGCGATCGAATCCTGGCTGCCCACATCTGATCTGACGGCCGATATTCAACCATACCCCTTCGGTTGGCATACTTGCTAAAGAGACCCTCTCTTTTCTACTAATCTAACCCGCAGTCCACTCTCCAGATCTAATCTCATCTATCCAACTCTAATCCGACGGCTTACATCTCTTCATACCCCTTCGTCTTGTAGTTTTGCAAAAGAGCCCTTATAAGTATTTAAGTCTTAACCCGTAGTCCAAAGCGTAATCATAGGTTACGTTTTCTTCTTCGGAAAGCGTAGTTTCGTCGGTTTAGATCCAAAATACGTTTTCAGTTAATTACAGTTTTGCCACTATTTTCTTTAGGCCATAACTTCTCCGTTTTAACTCCGATTTAACCCGTTCAAATTGCGTTAGGTTCATAATTTCATAACCTACGTGCTCATACTACTGTTAAGTATGTTTTCATTTTTTGAAATTCATGATTAGATTTAATCTATTATTTTATTAAAAGAAATCTTGTTTAATTCATATCTTCTACGTTTTAACTCCGTTTTAGCTCATTCAAGTTGCGTTAGAGTCATAGCGACGAGATCTATGCGTTAGTAACAGTGGTTACCATGTCACTATTTCTAGAATTTCATGGTTTAAACTCTAAATTGAATAATGATTATGCAATTGGGTTTTATAAATAAAATATGGTTTGTTTTACTTTAGTATTATAATTCAAACTTAAACTTGACTTAATTTATATTATCTATGAAATATATTATATATGTTTTTGTATAATTAAAACACATGAAGCTAATAGTTTTATGAGTAGATCTTTCGGTAGTTGTATCTTTCCAACCGTAGCTCTGATTAGCGTGCTTTTCGCGTCTGTGTGTTCGTAGCAAGACGTAGATTCATTTTACAAACTTTTCATCTTGATTTTATGTTTGGTGTACTATTCTAATTTAGAGCTATTGTTTGCTTCGTGTATGATTGTATGGATGCTTATGTGGTGCTTTATGATTTCGTCCAGTCGGTGAGATATACGTGGTGATCAAAAAGAAGAAGAAGAAGAACGTTGAAGATTAAAGCTTATCGAAGGATTGGTGTTTAAGGCAAGTATAGCATGTGATCATTCTTGTTGTCCTATACACCTTTAATCATTTAATTCATACTGCATGTGTCTACCTTGACTGTCACTAAGTATTTCCTAGTACTTTGACCTTGTGCCTTGATACCTATGGGGTATTGCATTGGGTAGTATGATGCTAGTGCTGAACTACAACCATGATCTTGTAACTTGACTAATGATATATGCAATAAACATTAAAAGATGCTTTTTAGCAACATGGAACAATGGGGCTAGAGCATTGGGTTATTTTTATGGTGCTATAGATTTCTCTCCCTAGGGACTTATCTGTAAGTGATCATCCGGGACTTACAGTACAACCATGAGGACTACATGGCTCTGGTCTTAGTCTAGTACCTTGCTCTTTCTAGTTTGTAGCAGTTTACCGAAAGTGCAAGAGGGGCATACCAGGCTGGGTATGGGCTTCATCCCCATGGTGTGTACTATGCTGCGTATATAAGTGTCACTTCTGGAGATGACTCCATAACACTTGGGAGATGGAATCCTTAGCGGCTGCTCCTTATTAGAATGACTGGGTAAAGGCTTTGTAGTGAACCCTGCCGACCTTCCTTGGTAGTGGGTCAAGAGGTTGGCCGCCTTGGGCGAAAGGGTAAATCATGACTCATGGTGAAAGTGTACATCCTCTGCAGAGTGTAAAACTAGTATATCAGCCATGCTCACGGTCAGGAGCGGCCTTAGAACCCTTACGGAATAGATGATCACTAATGGTTAACGATGATGAACACGGATGATACCGATGATGAATATGCTCATTAATGATTACTGTTTATGCTATTCATTATTCATTTTTACCTGATCATGTGTTTACATGGCTTGTGGATAAACTTGTTGCTACTCAGTTGCTAAAATCATGACTCATTAAAAGCTAATCGCAGTTGAACTAGTGTCAGCCTTTTGAGCCTCATGAACCCCATGTTATATTTGTTGAGTACGACATGTACTTACGCTTGCTTTACTTTTCAAATATTTGGATGAAAATCCCGGATGGGTACCAGATTGCTAGAGTTTGGAGGAATTAGGCTTGTGATCAACCAGTCAATTGTTTCTGTGGATTAGAGTCTTCACCCGAAGATCGGAGTGCCTTTCCACTGTTTGCTGTCTAAGGTTATATTCTTTATACTAATACATTATGTATTTAAGCATTGTCTATTGATATTACCCTTATTTGTAGCTATATGTGCGATTTAACTTTCTAGGCTCACATATGGTGTGTATCTGGTTTTGTCCTTAAAACCAGGTGCTACATTAGTGGTAGTCAAGGTAGACACATGCAGTATGAATTAAATGATATTAAGGTGAATAGGACAACAAGGAAGATCCCATGCTATACTTGCCTTAAACTTAGATCATTCTTCTAGTCCAAACCTTCAATCGAACTCCTTGATCAACACGTAAAGCTCACCGACTGGATATGATCATAAAGCACCACACAAGCATCCATACAATCATACAATAGATCTCAATTAGAACAGTACAACAAACATAAAAATCAAGATAAAAAGTTTGTAAAATAAATCTACGTCTTGCTACGAACACACAGGCGTGAAAAACACGCTAATCGGAGCTACGGTTGAAAAGATACAATTATCGAAATATTTGCTTTATACGTAGAAAAAAACCATAGGTTTCATTTATTTTAACCATATAAATTCATATGTATAAGATATTTTATAAATATGATAAATTGAATTAAGGCAAATTCAGATTTGATTTATAAAACTAAAGTAAAACAAATCATATTTTATTTATAAAATCCAGTTGCATAATTATTAATCAAGATATGATTTAAACCATGAAATTTCAGAGATAGTGACATGGTAAATACGGTTACTAATGCGTAATTTATGTTGTTACGAATGCAAGGCAACTTGAATGGGCTAAAACGGAGTTCAAACGTAGAAGATATGATTTAAACAAGATTTTCTTTAATAAAATAATAGATTAAATCTAACCTCGAATTTTAAAAGTTAAAAATATATCTAACAGTAGTATGAACATGTAGATTATGAAATTATGAACCCAACGCAAGTTGAACAGGTCAGTTCGGAGTTAAAACGGAGAAGTTATGGCTAAAACAAGTTTAGTGGCAAAACTGTAAATAAGTGAAAACGTGTTTTGGATCTAAACCGACGAAACTACACTTTCCAAAGAAGAAAATGTAATCTGTGATTGTGCTTTGGACCGTGGGTTTGAAAATAGAAAACTGGAGGGGCTCTTTAGCAAGATGGCCACGCGAAGAGGTACGTTCTAATCTGGACTCTTGGATCGGAGATGGACGGCTGTGATTGGATCGGGCGGGGGAGAGAGAAAGCTGGCCACCGGAACAGTAGCTGGGCATGGCGGCGCTCCATGGCCGGCGACGGAGCATGCCGACGAGGCTCGGAACACAGCCTACGGTTCACGATTTTCAATGGGAAAGGCACGGGGTGAAAGAGGAGGTTGAGGAGAGCTCACCTAGGGCACTGGTGGGTACCTCCAAGCACTGGAGATGGCGTGTGGCTTGGCGAAGCGGACGGCGGACGACGGCGCTAGGTTGCGGCGTGGCTGCAGCACTCTCGGGTTGGGGCGGCAGTGCTCAGGTGGATGCGGACGGCACGTCGCGGAGGCTCACTATTTATGGCGCTAGCGTGGCTTGGGAAGCACGCAACCGAGCGAGGCGGGGCAGCGTGGGGCTCTCTGCAGCGGCAATGGAGAATCCAGGGTGGCTACGTCGTGAGGTAGGAGATGGCGCCGACTAGTGGGCCCAGCGCGTCAGTCGCAGAGGAGGCGTGGGTCCACAGCGCAGTGACGCAACGCGAGAGGGAGAGCGGAGCGGATCGGTGCGCTCGCTGGGCCGGCCTGCCCGAGTTGGGCTGAGGCGTCGTTGGGCTACAGCGAAAATAGAAGAGAGGAAACGGGAGCGCTCTAGGCCGGCTCGGCCCACGCGGGGGAAGAAGAAAAAGATGGCCTTCGGGGCATAGAGAGGGTGGAGAGTTTTTTTCCTTCCAAATCCTTCCTATTTCAAAACCAATGTCAATTAGGTATCAAATCAAGTTTAATTATTATTTCCAATATACTTCTCAATTCAAAGAAGGATGAGAAATTTTGATAAGTTTTTAAAAATAAATTTTACACCTCTTTAAATTATTTTATTTTCTAATTATCTTTTCTTTCTTTTCTTTTACTTCAAAACCATTTTTAATTTCTTTTGCAAAAGCAATTTAAACCATTTTGAATTTTCAATCAAACCCACTCAATCAAATACATCAAATGCAAGGCATGTATGCACAAACATGTTGCTAAACCTTATGATGAATTTTAATTTAATAAAAAAATTTATTTTCCTATATTTTATGAGCACAAAATTCAGAAATAAATCATTTTAAACTTATTTTCAAAAGAGACAAATTTTAGGATGTTACATGGGTCCCAGTTTGTATACCGCAGCATGGCAAGAGGTCAATTGAGCTTTAAAACTTCGCAGTGAATGAATTGAGTGTTGGAAACGTTCGCTGACTGATGGTGGAAACGTACAATCTGTTACTCGGAACATTGCAAGGCTACGACATGCCCTGTTATTACAGCTGTTACATCACATAACATCACCTTTTTTTTACAACTGATGGTTGTGCAGGGGCAAGCAAGCACTTCGACGTAGTGAGTATTATTACATTTCTGCCAAGCCAAGGCCAAGGGTATTTCATTTCACCAGGTAGGAGGTAGCTTATTAGCATGCCTTCTGGCACCTGCAGTAGCGGAGGTGGCAGTAGCCGGCGGTCCACCCGCCCTCCTCCTTGACGCACTCGTTGCTGCAGAGGCGGTCCGAGATGCAGGGGAACGAGTGGTGCTGGCTCTTGCCCATGCACACCCGGGCCTCCGCCACCATCGCCGTCCCGCCGCCATTGTTGCCGTCGTCTGTGAATGAAGAAAGAAGAATCAATGAACGAGGCAGATCGACGACAGAAAAAAAAAATACATTAAGCCGATGGACAAATTATTATGTTATTATTGTTACGTGAGAGCAGGAGCAGCATCAGGAGGAGCGCGCACACGGTCGCCCTCGACTTGAGCTCCATCGCAGGCGGCGGCGACTGTGGATTGGATTAGTTACGGACGGGAGACGGCTACGTCTTGATTACTATCTATCAGATGTTGAGCACACGTCGCAGGTGATCGATCGATGGATCGATGACAGTGAGAGTGGAGGCGTGAGACAGGAGAGGAGGTACTTATAGTCACGTGGCAGCGGCACGTGGCGGCTCGGCCCCTGCCCCTGCTGCCACGCCGCTACCGCCATGGGCCACGGTGCTCGTCGACGTCAAGCCCCTCCCGTGCATGCCAGACAGGCAACGGATGCACTTAGAATTAGCTGCGGCATGACTGGCGCCGTGTCGTCGACACTACTTACTGCACAGACTCGGCAAGTCGGCGGTGGCGCGCGTCCGGCACTACTGATGACTACTGAGTGATGATGCGCCGCTCTGTTTTACCCTGACCTGGCGCGCATGCAGCCCGTGAGGACAGCCACGTGCACCTGCACGGCCGCCGGAGCTCGCCACGCGGCGCCGCTCTTGCATGCGCCGTCCACCGCACGCCGAGCGACCGCGCCTATATATCTGCGGGCCAGCAGGCAGGTCAGCCAGCATCTGGCAGCGCCTTTGAACGAACACGCTCATCTATCCATCATCCTAGGAGCCATTCCGATCCATCAACAAGCAGCCGACCGACAGCCAGCATGTGGACGATGAGGAAGGTGGCGACGCAGGTGGCCGTCCTCCTCCTGCTCCTCATCGTCGTTGCACGTACGTCAGCCTGCTAGCTACAACTACAACATTATCATTAAGCTGCAGGATCTCTCAATTTGAGTGGACAACATTCATATTCATCATATGTAATCCGTACGTACGTGCTTGCAGAGGAGGCGGCGGTGCCGTTGGCGGAGGCGCGCGTGTGCCGGCGCCGGATAGCGGGCTTCAAGGGGGTCTGCATGTCGGACCACAACTGCGCGCAGGTGTGCTTGCAGGAGGGCTGGGGCGGCGGCAACTGCGACGGCATCCTGCGCCAGTGCAAGTGCATCAGGCAGTGCTAGCTCCATCTAGCTAGCGGCGGCCCCCAAGCTACGCTAGGCGGCCCTGTATGCATGCATACATACATGGGTACATAGCTAGTACATGTATGTACGCGCCGAGCTGTGGACGCGGCAGCACGGTCATTGTACGTCCTCTGTCGTTCTAAGTAAGTATCCTCAAAGCTGCGTCCACCCATGTGCCACGCTTTGATGGTGATGACATCGTGACAATAAAACATGCATGCAGTATTATATCTCTTTCTTCTCTCTCTCTCTATATATATATACACACACACACCTAAAAGAAACTAGGCAAATTTTGCTGGAAAACATGCCATGCCAAACCGATGATTTGGCCAGTACCATTACAACCCTTACAAATTCGCGGTTATTCGCCCTCCACCGCCCGAGATGCTAGGCGGCGTCAATCCCAGCCAGATGTAGAGCCAGGACCCGGAGGCGGGTGGCTCGAACGAAACCTCATATGGAAGCAGCCAGAAGTAGAGCCAGGACCCGGAGGCGGGTGGCTCGAACGAAACCTCATATGGAAGCACCTTGAGGTTGTCCGTGGCGGCATCGGGATGATGAATCCCTATCGATAAAGTGCTGTGTATGTGATCGGTTCGGCTAATCTCGAACTTAATTATAAGATTAATTAGGCATTAAGTTTTTTGTCCACCTGTTATTTATTTTCAACTAAATAAGATATGCCGCGAGCAACGGTAACCCTTAGATATTCTAGGGTTCGGTCCCCTGGCCCACAACGCATCTATAAATAAGAGGAGACACCCCTGACGGCTCCATCCACGTGAAACAAATCACACAACCAGTCAATTAGGCGCTGGAGGGTCTACGAAGGTCGTCTCCCACGACCAGGTACATCTCGGAGGCGTCGAGAAGGCCACCGCTACTTGGCTCCTCACGTTCTTCACCAACAGAGGACATTCAAGTGACCGGACGTAGGACCCAACGTCCGGTCGTTTTCAGTAAGGTTCCACTCGTGATCGGATGTAGGACCCCAGCGTCCGGTCACTTCCAGTAAGCTCCCAGAGGTGGAAATTTGCAACCGGACATGTCCGGTCACGTCTGATCGGACTCACCCAGCGTCCGGTCACTCACCGTCTTCTCTGTGCGCTGCCACATCAGCGGGACCGGACGCAGCCAGCCAGCGTCCGGTCGAAGACCGATGCCAGTGTCTTCACTGCTTCCACTGACCGGACGCTCCAGTCCAGTTGAGACCAGCGTCCGGTGCTCTCTGTGAAACCCTGTCTTTTCTGTATAGGGTGCCGGTGGCACTGTCTAACTGTCCGCACTCTACGGACGGACACTCTACCGGTGAAGTTTCTAACCCTTTCTCAAATGTGCTAACCACCAAGTGTATCACCTTGTGCACATGCGTGTTAGCATATTTTCACAAACATTTTCAAGGTTGTTAACACTCCACTAGATCCTAAATGCATATGCAATGAGTTAGAGCATCTAGTGACACTTTGACAACCACATTTCGATTCGAGTTTCACTTCTCTTAATAGTACGGCTATCGAACCTAAATGTGATCAAGTGTCTTGATCATCAAAACAAAATGGTTCCTACAATTTATACATTTGCCTTGAGCATTTTATTTTTATTTCTTCTTTTCCAAGTCTAAGCACTTAATCATCACCATGGCATCACCATCATCATGTCATAATCTTCATTTGCTTCACCATTTGGAATGTGCTACCTATCTAATGATTACTTTGATAAACTAGGTTAGCACTTAGGGTTTCATTAATTCACCAAAACCAAACTAGAGCTTTCAATCTCCCCCTTTTTGGTAATTGATGACAACCTTACATAAAGATATGAATTGAAATTTAACTGAATCCATGTTGCTTGCCCAAGCATATTTACCATGTGTAAAAGAATATAGACAAGTTTCATGAACCCCAAATGGTGGCAATTGCTCGCCCTATATATGTGCTAAGAATTTGGATCGTAGCTTGCACATATGCTTAGATCAGAAATATAGGAGACAATGTCTACCAAATGATGCTAAGGTATAAAAGATGGACCTTTGAAGCGTGATACCAATCAGAGTGCACCAATATACCATCCTTAGCACCATTAGTAATTAGACATACACAAAAACTAGAATACCCCGTGAGATCAACTTTAGAAGTAAGGGTCTAGTTTTCATAATGTGAGCATGAGTCTAGTTACTTAATCTATACATGCTAGTTTTTCATTTTATCATTTCAACCTACAACTAGCATACGCCACACAAGCATGGATATTGAAATTTAAAAACTTGTGCCATGCAAGCAAACATATGAAATGCACCATACAAGTTTATGAGCTTGCTCCCCTACTTGTTTGCTCAAAATTTTAATTGATCCCCTTCATTTGTCATATCTCTTCCCCTATGTCAAATCCCCCCTATCACTTATATCTTTATTTCTTTCCCCCTTTGTTGTCTTTTCACTATCTTAGTACACTATTTTTATTTCCTCCCATAGCACTAATATCTTTGTTTTTCTCCCCCTTTATCATCAATGATCACAAAGGTTAAAATGTAGATAGGTTTGAGATTATCAATGTCAATCAATGGGGTGAGGATCATTTTTCCAAATTTGGTTCAATCTAGAATACTTGCCAAAGACATTTAACTCGGTTTGATCTAAGAAAAAGCTTCTTCACACCTTCAAATAAGGGTTATCTTGTACCATGATGAGTTAAACACTTAGAGCTCATTTTCTAGATCAAACACTAGGTTTACAAGCCCACAAACATGTCATATGCTACCACTAGACCAAATTAAGCATAGAAGCAATAGTGGTACCATACAAACATCAAATTCATTAGATTTTTATGAATGAGCATATTTAATGTGAGAGATGACTAGATGCACTAAACATGTCCTTAGCAAGGATGTATGCCATGCCAATCAACTTTTACTTTGGATTGATCGAAGGAGAGGCATGTCATATAAGTGGGGAGGTGCATCAAAATATATTTGAGAAATCCAATATGTTCAACTCATTCCTTAGCTTGCAAAACCTTTTCTCATCCAATGGCTTGGTGAATATATCGGTAAGTTGATCTTCGGTGCCTACACTCAATGCAAATGTCCCCTTTTTGTTGGTGATCTTTTATGAAATGGTGGTGGACATCAATATTTGTCAACTTGATTGCACTCTCATTGTCACATTGCAATGGCACTTTCTTGAACTTAATTTCAAAGTCACTCAAAGTGGCCTTCATCCAAAGTATTTGTGCACAACAACTACCAACGGATATGTATTCGGCTTCGGCGGTTGATAATGCAACACTATTTTGCTTCTTTGCTATCACTCATGCCAAACTTCTTGATCATGTCCTTGATATACTTGCCTTGACTCATAAATATATCATTCTTCAATTGCTTGATTTGAAGACCAAGGAAGTAACTTAACTCTCCAATCATGGACATCTCAAACTCATTAGCCATCATCTTTCCAAACTCTTTACAAAAGTCTTGATTGATTGATCCAAATATGATGTCATCAACATAGATTTGCAACATAAATAAATCTTGTCTTGTCAAACTTGCTCAATCTACTATTATCTAAATTCCAAACTCTATATGATTTGCTAGTGGTTGAGTATCCAAGTAGGAATCCTTCATCACTTTTCTTGTCAAACTTGCTCAATCTACTAGTGTCTTTCTTCAAGATATAACATTTGCAACCAAAACCCCAAAAATATGCAATGTTGGGCTTTCTACCATTCAAGAGCTCATATGATGTCTTCTCTTTCAATGAGTGACAATAGAGGCGGTTGCTACAATAGCAAGCCGTGTTGATAGCTTCGGCCTAAAAAGATTGACTCACATTGTACACACTAAGCATAGACCTTGCCATATCAATGAGTGTTCTATTCTTCCTCTCAACAAGGCCATTTGATTGTGGAGTGTACTTGGTCGAGAATTGATGTCTAATTCCAAATTTATCACACAACTCATCAATTCTAGTGTTCTTGAACTCACTACCATTGTCACTTCTAACTCTCTTGATGGTTGTTTCAAACTCATTGTGAATGCCCTTGACAAATGATTTGAATGTTGCAAACACATCACTTTTGTCCACTAGAAAGAATACCCAAGTATATCTAGTGTAATCATCCACTATCACAAAGCCATATTTGTTACCACCAATGCTAGTGTATTGTGTTGGCCCAAACAAATCCATGTGCAATAACTCAAATGCTTTACTAGTGCTCATCATGCTTTTCTTAGGGTGGATGTTTCCAACTTATTTTTCGGCTTGACAAGAGCTACAAAGCTTATCTTTCTCAAACACTACATCTTTCAAGCCTCTAACCAAGTCATGCTTAACCAATCTATTCAATTGTTTCATTCCAACATGACCAAGCCTTCTATGTCATAACCAACCCATGCTAGACTTAGTGAACAAACATGTAGATAATTTAGCTTCACTAGCATTGAAATCAACCAAGTATAGATTCTCATATCTAAAGCCTTTGAAAATCAAGTTAGAGCCATCTACACTTATGGTCTCTACATCATCTACCCCAAATATGCATTTTAATCAAGATCACACAATTGAGCCATGTGATAGCAAGTTAAAGTTCAAGCTCTCTACTAACAATACATTGGATATGCTCATGTCATTGAATATTGTAATCTTACCAAGCCCTTTGACCTTGCCTTTGTCATTGTCACCAAATGTGATACTATCATAACCATCATTGCCATTGGTGTTGATTGAGTTGAACATTCTTGCATCACCGGTTATGTGTTGAGTGCACCCACTATCAAGAATCCAATGCCTTCCTCTGGCTTTGTAATTGACCTACAAAAGAAGATCAATTCTTTTTAGGTACCCACACTTGCTTGGGTCCTTGAAGGTTAGTGACCAAGCTCTTTGGCACCCAAATGACTTTCTTCTTTGAGCCCATCCATGGTGTACCAATAAACTTAGCATTTACACCATTTGCACCTTTGGTAAGCACATAGAAAGAATCAAGCTTAATGGAGGATACATTAGCTTGTGACTTCTTGTTCATGCATTTTTGCTCTACTTGTCCAACTTGCTTGCAACTAGTGTAAAACTGACAATTGTTCTTCACACAAC
Organism: Miscanthus lutarioriparius; assembly: GCA_904845875.1. Classification (NCBI taxonomy): domain Eukaryota; kingdom Viridiplantae; phylum Streptophyta; class Magnoliopsida; order Poales; family Poaceae; genus Miscanthus; species Miscanthus lutarioriparius. The sequence continues at coordinate 39,057 of CAJGYO010000260.1, forward strand.
TAGTCTTGTGAGGAGCAAAGGCTGCCTTGCCTTTCTTGGGGGTATAGCCCAATCACTCTTTGTAGAGAGAAGCTCTTTGGCTGCCTAAGCACATAAGCAAGCGGTCCTCACCACCATAGGCCTTAGCCAAGGTGTGAGTGAGCTTATTGACCTCCTTCTTGAGGTTCTCATTCTCAACCATTAGTGAGGCATCACAAGTGAAACCATCACTACTAGATGAGATGGAAGTAGAAATGCTATAAGGGTTAGCGGGAGCAACAATGATAGGCATAGATAATGATTCATCAATTATATTACAAGTTAAGTCTACATCACAAGTCTCAATATGCTTTTTCTTATTTTGCTCATTAAGCAAAGAGGAATGAGCCTTTTCAAGCTTCTTGTGAGCCTTGCCAAGCTTCTCATGGGCTTCCTCTAGCCTCTCATGAGTTGCTTTGAGCTCATCAAGGGCTTGCTTAAGGGCTTTTACTTCCTTATTCAAGCTCTTGCATTCCCTTCTCTTAATGTCAAAGTATTCTTTAGCATCTTCTAGCATGTCAAATAATTCAACTTTAGTGGGTTCATCATCATCACTATTACTATCATTTTCATTATCATGTTCCTCATCACTTCCATCATCACAAATTTGTACCTTAGTGGCCTTAGCCATGAAGCATGATGGAGTATTGAAGAGAGAAGGCTTCTCTTTGATAGCAATGCTTGCAAGTGCCTTCTTCTTCGTGGTCTTGTCATCATCACTATCATCATCATCACTTGAGGAAGCATCACTATCCCAAATGACCACATATGAACCACCCTTCTTGTTCTTGAAGGTCATGTTGTCCTTCTTTTCTTTCTTTTCCTTCTTCTTGTTCTTCTTGTCATCATCTTTGTCACTATTGTATGGGCATTGAGCAACAAGATGATCTTTGCTTCTACAATTGAAGCACCTTCTTGACTCTTCCTTATTTTTGGATGAAGATTTCTTCCTTCTAGCACGGTAGCCCTTCTTCATCATGAACTTGCCAAATCTCTTGACAAAGAGAGCCATCTTCTCATCATCATCATCATCATCCTATGAACCATCATCTTCACTTGATGTATCTTGCTTTGCCTTGCTCTTGGATGATGTGGCCTTGAATGCCACACTCTTCTTCTTGTCATCCTTCTTGTCATCTTTTTTCTCCTTCTTTTCCTCCTTCTCATCATCATCTCTATATGTATCATCAGTCATTATATCTCCCAGCACTTGATTTGGTGTCATGGTGTCTAAACCACTCCTCACTAGAATAATGACCAATGTGTCAAATCTTCAAGGTAAGCATCTTAAGAACTTGTGGGAGAAGTCCTTGTCCTTTACCTCTTCTCCAAGTATTTTAAGATCATTGACAAGCACTCGAAGACTATGGAACATCTCCGGCACACTCTCATCCTCCTTCATCTTGAAGCTTGCAAACTTTTCTTTGAGAATGTATGCCTTTGCACTCTTCACGGCTTGAGTGACCTCAAATGATTCCTTCAACTTCTTCCATGCCTCATGAGCTCTCTCAATGTTCTTGATTTGCTCAAATGTTCTCTCATCCAAAGCATCATGGATGGCACTAAGAGCAATGTCATTATTTTGGAGGAGCATTTCTTCAGTGGTGGTGGGAGCCTCTTCATCATCAATCTCAATTTTGGTCTCCACTACCTTCCAAACCTTTCTATTGATTGACTTAATATAAGTTGTCATCTTAGCCTTCCAATAGGGATAGTTTGAGCCATCAAATTGGGGTAGCTTCTTGGTGTTGTTGATTTGAGCCATTTTTACACCGAAGGTTGTTAAGCCTCAAATCACGGTGACCTCGATTCCGATACCACTTGAAAGGTCCTAATGGCTAGAGGGGGTGAATAGCCTATTAAAAAAATTTCTACAACACTTAGTAAACCGGTTAGACAAATATGAGGAGAAGAGAGTGTTGCGCTAGCCTACTAAAAATGCAAGCTATCTACCACAATTCTAGTTTCTATAGTCTCTATCCACACAATGGCTATGCCACTATACTAAGTTAGTGTGCTCTCAAAGACTAACTAAAGAGCCACACTAACCAAACTAGCAAGCTCTCACGACTAGCTACACTAAAGAGCTTAACAACTAGTTTGCGGTAATATAAAGAGAGTGAGCAAGATAGTTATACCGTCGAGTCGAGGAATGAACCAATCAATCACAAGAATGAATACTAATCACCTTGGAATCAAATAATGAACACAATGATTTTTACCGAGGTTCACTTGCTTGCCGATAAGCTACTCCTCGTTCTCGTGATTCACTCACTTAGAGGTTCACACGCTAATTGGCATCACACGTCAAACCCTCAATAGGGTGCCACACAACCAACACAAGATGAGGATCACACAAGCCACGAGCAATGTACTACAGTACCTTTTGGCTCTCCGTCGGGGAAAAGGTCAAGAACTCCTCACAATCACCACGATTGGAGCCGGAGACAATCACCAAACTCCGCTCGACGATCCTCGCTGCTCCAAGCCGTCTAGGTGGCGGCAACCACCAAGAGTAACAAGAGAATTCTACAGTGAAACATGAATACCAAGTGCCTCTAGATGCAAACACTCAAGCAATGCGCTTGGATTCACTCCCAATCTCACAAAGATGATGAATCAATAATAGAGATGAGTGGGAGGGCTTTGGCTAAGCTCACAAGGTTGCTATGTCAATGCAAATGGCCAAGAGAGTGAGCTTGAGCTAGTCATGGGGCTTAAATAGAAGCCCCCACGAAATAGAGCCGTTGTACCCCTTCACTGGGCACTGCTCGGGGTGACCGGACGCAGGCCCCCAGCGTCCGGTCACCCGATGCTTGCCACGTGTCATCGGCTTCAAACGCCGATCGTCCGATCTCAACGGTCATCAGTATATTTAAGTAGTGACCGGACGCGCTGCTCAAAGCGAACGGACGCAGGACCCCAGCGTCCGATCGTTTCCAGTAAGGTTCCACTCGCGACCAGACGCAGGACCCAGTGTCCGGTCACTTCCAGTATGCTCCCAGAGGTGGGAATTTACGACCGGACGCGTCTGGTCACGTCTGACCGGACTCACCCAGCGTCCGGTCACTCACCATCTTCTCTATGCGCTGCCACATCAGTGGGACCGGACGCAGCCAGCCAGCGTCCGATCGAAGACCGACGCCAGCGTCTTCATTGCTTCCACTGACCGGACGTTCCGGTCCAGTTGAGACCAGCGTCCGGTGCTCTCTGTGAAACCCTGTCTTTTATGTACAGGGCGCCGGTGGCACCGTCGAACTGTCCGCACTCTACGGGCGGACACTCCACCGGTATAGTTTCTAACCCTTGCTCAAATGTGTCAACCACCAAGTGTATCACCTTGTGCACATGTGTGTTAGCATATTTTCACAAATATTTTCAAGGGTGTTAGCACTCCATTAGATCCTAAATGCATATGCAATGAGTTAGAGTATCTAGTGACACTTTGATAATAGCATTTCGATACGAGTTTCACTCCTCTTAATAGTATAGCTATGAACCTAAATGTGATCACACTCATTAAGTGTCTTGATCACAGAAACAAAATGGCTCCTAACATTTATACATTTGTCTTGAGCCTTTTATTTTTTTTCTAAGTTTAAGCACTTGATCATCGCCATGGCATCACCATCATCATGTCATGATCTTCATTTGTTTCACCGCTTAGAATGTGCTACCTATCTCATGATTACTTTGATTAATTAGGGGAGGCATGCCAGAGCGGCATCGGGGTGATCGGGGAGCCTGGCGGCAGCATCCGGGACCAGGATGCCGTGGACTGCTGCAACAACTACCTGGTGGCCCTTGTCTTCACAGGCGTCCGGCACTTCAAACACTGATGGATGGTCACTGAAGAAGAAGCCGACGACGGCGAGGGTGCAGCAGAGACTGTCACTGATGGAAGGGACCTAGCTACCTCGACCTGGGCTGATGTCTGCACGCTGGCTGGAAGGAAGAATCTGCTGTTTCCCAGGGCTGATGCCTGATGGCATTGCTTGGCTAGGGAGATTCTGATGTTAGTCTCTGTGGGTTTTAGTTGAAAACTTGATAATGAAGGTATACCCCGAAAAGAGAGATGATTCTGATGCAACCAAAGGTCTTCTCTTTTTGAGAGAATGAATCGGTGGGTCCCAGTTTGTATACCGCAGCATGGCAAGAGGTCGATTGAGCTTTAAAACTTCGCAGTGAATGAATTGAGTGTTGGAAACGCTCGCTGACTGATGGTGGAAACGTACAATCAGTTACTCGGAACATTGCAAGGCTACGGCATGCCCTGTTATTACTGCTGTTACATCACATAACATCACCTTTTTTTTACAACTGATGGTTGTGCAGGGGCAAGCAAGCACTTCGACGTAGTACGTATTATTACATTTCTGCCAAGCCAAGGCCAAGGGTATTTCATTTCACCAGGTAGGAGGTAGCTTATTAGCATGCTTTCTGGCACCTGCAGTAGCGGAGGTGGCAGTAGCCGGCGGTCCACCCGCCCTCCTCCTTGACGCACTCGTTGCTGCAGAGGCGGTCCGAGATGCAGGGGAACGAGTGGTGCTGGCTCTTGCCCATGCACACCCGGGCCTCGGCCACCATCGCCGTCCCGCCGCCATTGTTGCCATCGTCTGTGAATGAAGAAAGATGAACGATGAACGAGGCACACGGTCGCCCTCGACTTGAGCTCCATCGCAGGCGGCGGCGACTGTGGATTGGATTAGTTACGGACGGGAGACGGCTACGTCTTGATTGCTATCTATCAGATGTTGAGCACAGGTCGCAGGTGATCGATCGATGGATCGATGACAGTGAGAGTGGAGGCGAGAGCCAGGAGAGGAGGTACTTATAGTCACCTGGCAGCGGCACGTGGGCGGCTCGGCCCCAGCCCCCTGCTGCCACGCCGCTACCGCCATGGGCCAGCGGTGCTCGTCGACGTCAAGCCCCTCCCGTGCATGCCAGACAGGCAACGGATGCACTTAGAATTAGCTGCGGCATGACTGGCGCCGTGTCGTCGACACTACTTACTGCACAGACTCGGCAAGTCGGCGGTGGCGCGCGTCCGGCACTACTGATGACTACTGAGTGATGATGCGCCGCTCTGTTTTACCCTGACCTGGCGCGCATGCAGCCCGTGCGGGCAGCCACGTGCACCTGCACGGCCGCCGGAGCTCGCCACGCGGCGCCGCTCTTGCATGCGCCGTCCACCGCACGCCGAGCGCCCGCGCCTATATATCTGCGGGCCAGCAGGCAGGTCAGCCAGCATCTGGCATCGCCTTTGAACGAACACGCTCATCTATCCATCATCCTAGGAGCCATTCCGATCCATCAACAAGCAGCCGACCGACAGCCAGCATGTGGACGATGAGGAAGGTGGCGACGCAGGTGGCCGTCCTCCTCCTGCTCCTCATCGTCGTTGCACGTACGTCAGCCTGCTAGCTACAACTACAACATTATCATTAAGCTGCAGGATCTCTCAATTTGAGTGGACAACATTCATATTCATCATATGTAATCCGTACGTACGTGCTTGCAGAGGAGGCGGAGGCGCGCGTGTGCCGGCGCCGGAGCGCGGGCTTCAAGGGGGTCTGCATGTCGGACCAGAACTGCGCGCAGGTGTGCTTGCAGGAGGGCTGGGGCGGCGGCAACTGCGACGGCATCCTGCGCCAGTGCAAGTGCATCAGGCAGTGCTAGCTCCATCTGGCTAGCGGCGGCTTTAAGCTACGCTAGGCGGCCCTGTATGCATGCATACATACATGGGTACATAGCTAGTACATGTATGTACGCGCCGAGCTGTGGACGCGGCAGCACGGTCATTGTACGTCTTCTGTCGTTCTAAGTAAGTATCCTCAAAGCTGCGTCCACCCATGTGCCACGCTTTGATGGTGATGACATCGTGACAATAAAACATGCATGCAGTATTATATCTCTTTCTTCTCTCTCTCTCTCTCTCTCTCTCTCTCTATATATATATATATATATATATATATATATATATATATATATATATATATATATATATTTATACACACACCTAAAAGAAACTAGGCAAATTTTGCTGGAAAACATGCCATGCCAAACCGATGATTTGGCCAGTACCATTACAACCCTTACAAATTCGTGGTTATTCGCCCTCCACCGCCTGAGATGCTAGGCGGCGTCAATCCTGGCCAGATGTAGAGCCAGGACCCGGAGGCGGGTGGCTCGAACGAAACCTCATATGGAAGCACCTTGAGGTCGTCCGTGGCGGCATCGGGATGATGAATCCCTATCGATAAAGTGCTGTGTATGTGATCGGTTCGGCTAATCTTGAACTTAATTATGAGATTAATTAGGCATTAAGTTATTTGTCCACCTGTTATTTATTTCCAACTAAATAAGATATGTCGCGAGCAGCGGTAACCCTTAGATATTCTAGGGTTCAGTCCCCTGGCCCACAACGCATCTATAAATAAGAGGAGACACCCCTGACGGCTCCATCCACGTGAAACAAATCACACAACCGGTCAATTAGGCGCTGGAGGGTCTACGAAGGTCGTCTCCCACGTCCAGGTACATCTCGGAGGCGTCCAGAAGGCCACCGCTACTTGGCTCCTCACGTTCTTCACCAACAGAGGACATTCAAGTGACCGGACGCAGGACCCCAACGTCCGGTCGTTTCCAGTAAGGTTCCACTCGTGACCGGACGTAGGACCCCAGCGTCCGGTCACTTCCAGTAAGCTTCCAGAGGTGGAAATTTGCAACCGGACGCGTCCGGTCACGTCTGATTGGACTCACCCAGCGTCCGGTCACTCACCGTCTTCTCTGTGCGCTGCCACATCAGCGGGACGGGACGCAGCCAGCCAGCATCCGGTCGAAGACCGATGCCAGCGTCTTCACTGCTTCCACTGACCGGACGCTCCAGTCCAGTTGAGACCAACGTCCGGTGCTCTCTGTGAAACCCTGTCTTTTCTGTATAGGGCGCCGGTGGCACTGTCGAACTGTCCGCACTCTACGGGCGGACACTCCACCGGTGAAGTTTCTAACCCTTGCTTAAATGTGCCAACCACCAAGTGTATCACCTTGTGCACATGCGTGTTAGCATATTTTCACAAACATTTTCAAGGGTGTTAACACTCCACTAGATCCTAAATGCATATGCAATGAGTTAGAGCATCTAGTGACACTTTGATAACCACATTTCGATACGAGTTTCACTCCTCTTAATAGTACGGCTATCGAACCTAAATGTGATCAAGTGTCTTGATCACCAAAACAAAATGGCTCCTACCATTTATACATTTGCCTTGAGCCTTTTATTTTTCTTTCTTCTTTTCCAAGTCAAAGCACTTGGAATGTGCTACCTATCTAATGATTACTTTGATAAACTAGGTTATCACTTAGGGTTTCATTAATTCACCAAAACTAAACTAGAGCTTTCAATCTCTCCCTTTTTGGTAATTGATGACAACCCTTACATAAAAATATGAATTGAAATTTAACTGAATCCATGTTGCTTGTCCAAGCATATTTACCATGTGTAAAAGAATATAGACAAGTTTCATGAACCCCAAATGGTAGCAATTGCTTGCCCTATATATGTGCTAAGAATTTGGATTGTAGCTTGCACATATGCTTAGATAGGAAATATAGGAGACAATGTCTACCAAATGATGCTAAGGTATAAAAGATGGACCTTTGAAGCGTGATACCAATCAGAGTGCACCAATATACCATCCTTAGCACCATTAGTAACTAGACATACACAAAAATTAGAATACCCCGTGAGATCAACTTTAGAAGTAAGGGTCTAGTTTTCATAATGTGAGCATGAGTCTAGTTACTTAACCTATGCATGCTAGTTTTTCATTTCATCATTTCAACCTACAACTAGCATACGCCACACAAGCATGGATATTGATATTTAAAAACTTGTGCCATGCAAGCAAACATATGAAATGCACATTCAAATGCACCATACAAGTTTATGAGCTTGCTCCCCTACTTGTGTGCTTAAAATTTTAATTGATCCCCTTCCTTTGTCATATCTCTCCCCCTATGTCAAATTCTCCCCTATCACTTATATCTTTATTTCTTTCCCCTTTGTTGTCTTTTCACTATTTTAGTACACTATTTTTATTTCCTCCCATAGCACTAATATCTTTGTTTTTCTCCCCCTTTGTCATCAATGATCACAAAGGTTAAAATGTAGATAGGTTTGAGATTATCAATGTCAATCAATGGAGTGAGGATTATTTTTTCAAATTTGGTTCAATCTGGAATACTTGCCAAAGACATTTAACTCGGTTTGATCTAAGAACAAGCTTCTTCACACCTTCAAATAAGGGTTATCTTGTACCATGATGAGTTAAACACTTAGAGCTCATTTTTTAGATCAAACACTAGGTTTACAAGCCCACAAACATGTCATGTGCTACCACTAGACCAAATTAAGCATAGAAGCAATAGTGGTACCATACAAGCATCAAATTCATTAGATTTTTATGAATGAGCATATTTAATGTGAGAGATGACTAGATGCACTAAACATGTCCTTAGCAAGGATGTATGCCATGCCAATCAACTTTTACCTTGGATTGATCGAAGGAAAGGCATGTCATATAAGTGGGGAGGTGCATCAAAACATATTTGAGAAATCCAATATGTTCAACTTATTCCTTAGCTTGCAAAACCTTTTCTCATCCAATGGCTTGGTGAATATATCAGCAAGTTGATCTTTGGTGCCTACACTCAATGCAAATGTCCCCTTTCTGTTGGTGATCTCTTTTGAAATGGTGGTGGACATCAATGTTTGTCAACTTGATTGCACACCCATTGTCACATAGCAATGACACTTTCTTGAACTTAATTCCAAAGTCACTCAAAGTGGCCTTCATCCAAAGTATTTGTGCACAACAACTACCGACGGATATGTATTCGGCTTCGGCGGTTGATAATGCAACACTATTTTGCTTCTTTGCTATCACTCATGCCAAACTTCTTGATCATGTCCTTGATATATTTGCCTTGACTCATAAATATATCATTCTTCAATTGCTTGATTTGAAGACCAAGGAAGTAACTTAATTCTCCAATCATGGACATCTCAAACTCATTAGCCGTCATCTTTCCAAACTCTTTACAAAAGTCTTGATTGGTTGATCCAAATATGATGTCATCAGCATAGATTTGCAACATAAATAAATCTTTCCCAATCTTCTTGATGAAAAGAGTGGTGTCAACCCTGCCCATCATGAACCCTTTAGAGAGTAGGAAGTCCCTCAATCTCTCATACCATGCTCTAGGTGCTTGCTTTAAGCCATATAATGTTTTCTTCAACTTGTACACATGGTCGGGTTTCTTGTCATCTTCAAAACCGGGAGGTTGCTCAACATATACTTCTTCATTGATGTAACCATTGAGAAATGCACTCTTGACATCCATTTAATAGAGCTTGATGTTGTGGGCACAAGCATAGGCTAGCAAGATTCTTATTGTTTCAATCTAGCAACCGGGGCATATGTTTCTCCAAAGTCAAGACCTTCAACTTATGTATATCATTGTGCTACCAATCTTGCTTTGTTCCTTACTACTATCCCATCTTGATCTTGCTTGTTTCTAAAGACCCATTTGATTCCAATCACATTGTGTCCCTTTGCTCTCTCTACTAATTCCTATACTTGATTTCTTGCGAAGTTATTTAATTCTTCGTGCATAGCATTCACCCAATCAACATCCTTCAATGCCTCATCTATCTTCTTTGGTTCAATGGATGACACAAATGAGAAGTGCTCACAAAATAAAGCCAATCTTGATCTAGTTTGCACACCCCTTGAAATATCTCCAATGATAATGTCCAATGGATGATCCCTTGCAATATTGGTTGGTTGAAGGATTGGAACTTAATTGCTTGCACTTGCTTGATCATTGGGTTGAGATGATGTACTAGCCACTTGATCTTGTTCATTATCATGAGAGCCACTTGTACTAGCTTGATTTGTGTCATCTTGCATATTTGAGTTAGAGAGCACTTGCACTTGATCATCCTCATCATCATTCACTTGCTTAGGCCTCAATTCACCAATATCCATGTTTTTCATGGCATTTGAAAGTTGAATGCCTCTAACATCGTCTAAGTTCTCATTCTCTTCTTGTGATCCCTTGGTTTCATCAAATTCAACATCATAAACTTCCTCAAGAGTACCATTATCCAAATTCCAAACTCTATATGCTTTGCTAGTGGTTGAGTATCCAAGTAGAAATCCTTCATCACTTTTCTTGTCAAACTTGCTCAATCTACTAGTGCCTTTCTTCAAGATATAACATTTGCAACCAAAACCCCAAAAATATGCAATGTTGGGCTTTCTACCATTCAAGAGCTCATATGGTGTCTTCTCTTTCAATGGGTGACAATAGAGGCGGTTGCTACAATAGCAAGCCGTGTTGATAGCTTCGGCCCAAAAAGATTGACTCACATTGTACTCACTAAGCATAGACCTTGCCATATCAATGAGTGTTCTATTCTTCCTCTCAACAAAGCCATTTGATTGTGGAGTGTACTTGGTCGAGAATTGATGTCTAATTCCAAATTCATCACACAACTCATCAATTCTAGTGTTCTTGAACTCACTACCATTGTCACTTCTAACTCTCTTGATGGTTGTTTCAAACTCATTGTGAATGCCCTTGACAAATGATTTGAATGTTGCAAACACATCACTTTTGTCCACTAGAAAGAATACCCAAGTGTATCTAGTGTAATCATCCATTATCACAAAGCCATATTTGTTACCACCAATGCTAGTGTATTGTGTTGGCCCAAACAAATCCATGTGCAATAACTCAAATGCTTTACTAGTGCTCATCATGCTTTTTTTGGGGTGGGTGTTTCCAACTTGTTTTCCGGCTTGACAAGAGCTACAAAGCTTATCTTTCTCAAACACTACATCTTTCAAGCCTCTAACCAAGTCATGCTTAACCAATCTATTCAATTGTTTCGTTCCAACATGACCAAGCCTTCTATGTCATAACCAACCCATGCTAGACTTAGTGAACAAACTTATAGATAATTTAGCTTCACTAGCATTGAAATCAACCAAGTATAGATTCTCATATCTAAAGCCTTTGAAAATCAAGTTAGAGCCATCTACACTTATGGTCTCTACATCATCTACCCAAAATATGCATTTTAATCAAGATCACACAATTTAGCCATGCGATAGCAAGTTAAAGTTCAAGCTCTCTACTAGCAATACATTGGATATGCTCATGTCATTGAATATTGTAATCTTACCAAGCCCTTTGACCTTGCCTTTGCCATTGTCACCAAATGTGATACTATCATAACCATCATTGCCATTGGTGTTGATTGAGTTGAACATTCTTGCATCACCGGTTATGTGTTGAGTGCACCCACTATCAAGAACCCAATGCCTTTCTCCGGCTTTGTAATTGACCTACAAAAGAAGATCAATTCTTTTTAGGTACCCACACTTGCTTGGGTTCTTAAATGTTAGTGACCAAGCTCTTTGGCACCCAAATGACTTTCTTCTTTGAGCCCATCCATGGTGTACCAATAAACTTAGCATTTACACCATTTGCACCTTTGGTAAGCACATAGAAAGAATCAAGCTTAATGGAGGATACATTAGCTTGTGACTTCTTGTTCATGCATTTTTGCTCTACATGACCAACTTGCTTGCAACTAGTGTAAAACCGACCATTGTTCTTCACAAAACTAGTCTTGTGAGGAGCAAAGGCTGCCTTGCCTTTCTTGGGGGTATAGCCCAATCCCTCTTTGTAGAGAGAAGCTCTTTGGCTACCTAAGCACATAAGTAAGCGGTCCTCACCACCATAGGCCTTAGCCACGGTGTGAGTGAGCTTATTGACCTCCTTCTTGAGGTTCTCATTCTCAACCATTAGTGAGGCATCACAAGTGAAACCATCACTACTAGATGAGGTGGAAGTAGAAATGCTACAAGGGTTAGCGAGAGCAACAATGATAGGCATAGATAATGATTCATCAATTATATCACAAGTTAAGCCTACATCATAAGTCTCAATATGCTTATTCTTATTTTGCTCATTAAGCAAAGAGGAATGAGCCTTTTCAAGCTTCTTGTGAGCCTTGCCAAGCTTCTCATGTGCTTCCTCTAGCCTCTCATGAGTTGCTTTGAGCTCATCAAGGGCTTGCTTAAGGGCTTTTACTTCCTTATTGAAGCTCTTGCATTCCCTTCTCTTAATGTCAAAGTATTCTTTAACATCTTCTAGCATGTCAAATAATTCATCTTTAGTGGGTTCATCATCATCACTATTACTATCATTTTCATTATCATGTTCCTCATCACTTCCATCATCACAAATTTGTACCTTAGTGGCCTTAGCCATGAAGCATGATGGAGTATTGAAGAGAGAAGGCTTCTCTTTGATAGCAATGCTTGCAAGTGCCTTCTTCTTCGTGGTCTTGTCATCATCACTATCATCATCATCACTTGAAGAAGCATCACTATCCCAAGTGACCACATATGAACCACCCTTCTTGTTCTTGAAGGTCATCTTGTCCTTCTTTTCTTTCTTTTCCTTCTTCATGTTCTTCTTGTCATCATCTTTGTCACTATTGTATGGGCATTGAGCAACAAGATGATCTTTGCTTCTACAATTGAAGCACCTTCTTGACTCTTCCTTGTTTTTGGATGAAGATTTCTTCCTTCTAGCACGGTTGCCCTTCTTCAGCATGAACTTGCCAAATCTCTTGACAAAGAGATCCATCTTCTCATCATCATCATCATCATCATCCTATGAACCATCATCTTCACTTGATCTATCTTGCTTTGCCTTGCTCTTGGATGATGTGGCCTTGAATGCTACACTCTTCTTCTTGTCATCCTTCTTCTTATCTTTCTTCTCCTTCTTTTCTTCCTTCTTATCATCATCTCTATATGTATCATCTGTCATTATATCTCCCAACACTTAGTTTGGTGTCATGGTGTCTAAACCACTCCTCACTAGAATAATGACCAATGTGTCAAATCTTCAAGGTAAGCATCTCAAGAACTTATGGGAGAAGTCCTTGTCCTTTACCTCTTCTCCAAGTACTTTGAGATCATTGACAAGCACTCGAAGACTATGGAACATATCCGGCATACTCTCATCCTTCTTCATCTTGAAGCTTGCAAACTTTTCTTTGAGAATGTATGCCTTTGCACTCTTCACGGCTTGAGTGACCTCAAATGATTCATCAAACTTCTTCCATGCCTCATGAGCTCTCTCAATGTTCTTGATTTGCTCAAATGTTCTCTCATCCAAAGCATCATGGATGGCACTAAGAGCAATGTCATTATTTTGGAGGAGCATTTCTTTGGTGGTGGTGGGAGCCTCTTCATCATCAATCTCAATTTTGGACTCCACTACCTTCCAAACATTCATATTGATTGACTTAATATAAGTTGTCATCTTTGCCTCCCAATAGGGATAGTTTGAGCCATCAAATTGGGGTAGCTTCTTGGTGTTGTTGATTTGAGCCATTTTTACACCGAAGGTTGTTAAGCCTCAAATCACGGTGACCTCGGTTCCGATACCACTTGAAAGGTCCTAATGGCTAGAGGGGGTGAATAGCCTATTAAAAAAATTTCTACAACACTTAGTAAACCGGTTAGACAAATATGAGGAGAAGAGAGTGTTGCGCTAGCCTACTAAAAATGCAAGCTATCTACCATAATTCTAGTTTCTATAGTCTCTATCCACACAATGGCTATGCCACTATACTAAGTTAGTGTGCTCTCAAAGACTAACTAAAGAGCCACACTAACCAAACTAGCAAGCTCTCACGACTAGCTACACTAAAGAGCTTAACAACTAGTTTGCGGTAATATAAAGAGAGTGAGCAAGATAGTTATACCGTCGAGTCGAGGAATGAACCAATCAATCACAAGAATGAATACTAATCACCTCGGAATCAAATAATGAACACAATGATTTTTACCGAGGTTCACTTGCTTGCCGGTAAGCTACTCCTCGTTCTCGCGATTCACTCACTTAGAGGTTCACGAGCTAATTAGCATCACACGTCAAACCCTCAATAGGGTGCCACACAACCAACACAAGATGAGGATCACACAAGCCACGAGCAATTTACTACAGTACCTTTTGGCTCTCCGTCGAGGAAAAGGTCAAGAACTCCTCACAATCACCACGATTGGAGCCGGAGACAATCACCAACCTCCGCTCGACGATCCTCGCTGCTCCAAGCCGTCTAGGTGGCGGCAACCACCAAAAGTAACAAGAGAATTGTACAGTGAAACATGAATACCAAGTGCCTCTAGATGCAAACACTCAAGCAATGCGTTTGGATTCACTCCCAATCTCACAAAGATGATGAATCAATAATAGAGATGAGTGGGAGGGCTTTGGCTAAGCTCACAAGGTTGCTATGTCAATGCAAATGGCCAAGAGAGTGAGCTTGAGCTGGTCATGATGCTTAAATAGAAGCCCCCACAAAATAGAGCCGTTGTACCCCTTCACTGGGCACTGCTCGGGGTGACCGGACGCAGGCCCCCAGTGTCCGGTCGCCCAATGCTTGCCACGTGTCATCGGCTTCAAACGCCGATCGTCCGATCTCAACGGTCATCAATACATTTAAGTAGTGACCGGGCGCGCTGCTCAAAGCGACCGGACATAGGACCCCAGCGTCCGGTCGTTTCCAGTAAGGTTCCACTCGTGACCGGACGCAGGACCCCAGCGTTCGGTCACTTCCAGTAAGCTCCCAGAGGTGGGAATTTACGACCGGACGCGTCTGGTCACGTCTGACCGGACTCACCCAGCGTCCGGTCACTCACCATCTTCTCTATGCGCTGCCACATCAGCGGGACCGGACGCAGCCAGCCAGCGTCCGGTCGAAGACCGATGCTAGCGTCTTCACTGCTTCCACTGACCGGACGCTCCAGTCCAGTTGAGACCAGCGTCCGGTGCTCTCTGTGAAACCCTATCTTTTCTGTATAGGGTGCCGGTGGCACTGTCTAACTGTCCGCACTCTACGGGCGGACACTCTACCGGTGAAGTTTCTAACCCTTTCTCAAATGTGCTAACCACCAAGTGTATCACCTTGTGCACATACGTGTTAGCATATTTTCACAAACATTTTCAAGGTTGTTAACACTGCACTAGATCCTAAATGCATATGCAATGAGTTAGAGCATCTAGTGACACTTTGACAACCACATTTCGATACGAGTTTCACTCCTCTTAATAGTACGGCTATCGAACCTAAATGTGATCAAGTGTCTTGATCACCAAAACAAAATGGTTCCTACAATTTATACATTTGCCTTGAGCCTTTTATTTTTATTTCTTCTTTTCCAAGTCTAAGCACTTGATCATCACCATGGCATCACCATCATCATGTCATAATCTTCATTTGCTTCACCACTTGGAATGTGCTACCTATCTAATGATTACTTTGATAAACTAGGTTATCACTTAGGGTTTCATTAATTCACCAAAACCAAACTAGAGCTTTCAATCTCCCCCTTTTTGGTAATTGATGACAACCTTACATAAAGATATGAATTGAAATTTAACTAAATCCATGTTGCTTGCCCAAGCATATTTACCATGTGTAAAAGAATATAGACAAGTTTCATGAACCCCAAATGGTGGCAATTGCTCACCCTATATATGTGCTAAGAATTTGGATTGTAGCTTGCACATATGCTTAGATCAGAAATATAGGAGACAAAGTCTACCAAATGATGCTAAGGTATAAAAGATGGACCTTTGAAGCGTGATACCAATCAGAGTGCACCAATATACCATCCTTAGCACCATTAGTAACTAGACATACACAAAAACTAGAATACCCCGTGAGATCAACTTTAGAAGTAAGGGTCTAGTTTTCATAATATGAGCATGAGTCTAGTTACTTAATCTATGCATGCTAGTTTTTCATTTTATCATTTCAACCTACAACTAGCATACGCCACACAAGCATGGATATTGAAATTTAAAAATTTGTGCCATGCAAGCAAACATATGAAATACACCATACAAGTTTATGAGCTTCCTCCCCTACTTGTTTGCTCAAAATTTTAATTGATCCCCTTCATTTGTCATATCTCTTCCCCTATGTCAAATCCCCCCCTATCACTTATATCTTTATTTCTTTCCCCCTTTGTTGTCTTTTCACTATCTTAGTACACTATTTTTATTTCCTCCTATAGCACTAATATCTTTGTTTTTCTCCCCCTTTGTCATCAATGATCACAAAGGTTAAAATGTAGATAGATTTCAGATTATCAATGTCAATCAATGGGGTGAGGATCATTTTTCCAAATTTGGTTCAATCTAGAATACTTGCCAAAGACATTTAACTCGGTTTGATCTAAGAACAAGCTTCTTCACACCTTCAAATAAGGGTTATCTTGTACCATGATGAGTTAAACACTTAGAGCTCATTTTCTAGATCAAACACTAGGTTTACAAGCCCACAAACATGTCATATGCTACCACTAGACCAAATTAAGCATAGAAGCAATAGTGGTACCATACAAGCATCAAATTCATTAGATTTTTATGAATGAGCCTATTTAATGTGAGAGATGACTAGATGCACTAAACATGTCCTTAGCAAGGATGTATGCCATGCCAATCAACTTTTACCTTGGATTGATCGAAGGAAAGGCATGTCATATAAGTGGGGAGGTGCATCAAAACATATTTGAGAAATCCAATATGTTCAACTTATTCCTTAGCTTGCAAAACCTTTTCTCATCCAATGGCTTGGTGAATATATCAGCAAGTTGATCTTTGGTGCCTACACTCAATGCAAATGTCCCCTTTCTGTTGGTGATCTCTTTTGAAATGGTGGTGGACATCAATGTTTGTCAACTTGATTGCACACCCATTGTCACATAGCAATGACACTTTCTTGAACTTAATTCCAAAGTCACTCAAAGAGGCGGTTGCTACAATAGCAAGTCGTGTTGATAGCTTCGGCCTAAAAAGATTGACTCACATTGTACACACTAACCATAGACCTTGCCATATCAATGAGTGTTCTATTCTTTCTCTCAACAAGGCCATTTGACTGTGGAGTATACTTGGTCGAGAATTGATGTCTAATTCCAAATTCATCATACAACTCATCAATTCTAGTGTTCTTGAACTCACTACCATTGTCACTTCTAACTCTCTTGATGGTTGTTTCAAACTCATTGTGAATGCCCTTGACAAATGATTTGAATGTTGCAAACACATCACTTTTGTCCACTAGAAAGAATACCGAAGTATATCTAGTGTAATCATCCACTATCACAAAGCCATATTTGTTACCACCAATGCTAGTGTATTGTGTTGGCTCAAACAAATCCATGTGCAATAACTCAAATGCTTTACTAGTGCTCATCATGCTTTTCTTAGGGTGGGTGTTTTCAACTTGTTTTCCGGCTTTACAAGAGCTACAAAGCTTATCTTTCTCAAACACTACATCTTTTAAGCCTCTAACCAAGTCATGCTTAACCAATCTATTCAATTGTTTCATTCCAACATGACCAAGCCTTCTATGTCATAACCAACCCATGCTAGACTTAGTGAACAAACATGTAGATAATTTAGCTTCACTAGCATTGAAATCAACCAAGTATAGATTCTCATATCTAAAGCCTTTGAAAATCAAGTTAGAGCCATCTACACTTATGGTCTCTACATCATCTACCCCAAATATGCATTTTAATCAAGATCACACAATTGAGCCATGTGATAGCAAGTTAAAGTTCAAGCTCTCTACTAGCAATACATTGGATATGCTCATGTCATTGAATATTGTAATCTTACCAAGTCCTTTGACCTTGCCTTTGCCATTGTCACCAAATGTGATACTATCATAACCATCATTGCCATTGGTGTTGATTGAGTTGAACATTCTTGCATCACCGGTTATGTGTTGAGTGCACCCACTATCAAGAACCCAATGCCTTCCTCCGGCTTTGTAATTGACCTACAAAAGAAGATCAATTCTTTTTAGGTACCCACACTTACTTGGGTCCTTGAAGGTTAGTGACCAAGCTCTTTGGTACCCAAATGGCTTTCTTCTTTGAGCCCATCCATGGTGTACCAATAAACTTAGCATTTACACCATTTGCACCTTTGGTAAGCACATAGAAAGAATCAAGCTTAATGGAGGATACATTAGCTTGTGACTTCTTGTTCATGCATTTTTGCTCCACATGACCAACTTGCTTGCAACTAGTGTAAAACCGACCATTGTTCTTCACAAAACTAGTCTTGTGAGGAGCAAAGGCTGCCTTGCCTTTCTTGGGGGTATAGCCCAATCCCTCTTTGTAGAGAGAAGCTCTTTGGCTGCCTAAGCACATAAGCAAGCGGTTCTCACCACCATAGGCCTTAGCCAAGGTGTGAGTGAGCTTATTGACTTCCTTCTTGAGGTTCTCATTCTCAACCATTAGTGAGGCATCACAAGTGAAACCATCACTACTAGATGAGATGGAAGTAGAAATGCTATAAGGGTTAGCGGGAGCAACAATGATAGGCATAGATAATGATTCATCAATTATATCACAAGTTAAGCCTACATCACAAGTCTCAATATGCTTTTTCTTATTTTGCTCATTAAGCAAAGAGGAATGAGCCTTTTCAAGCTTCTTGTGAGCCTTGCCAAGCTTCTCATGGGCTTCCTCTAGCCTCTCATGAGTTGCTTTGAGCTCATTAAGGACTTGCTTAAGGGCTTTTACTTCCTTATTCAAGCTCTTGCATTCCCTTCTCTTAATGTCAAAGTATTCTTTAGCATCTTCTAGCATGTCAAATAATTCATCTTTAGTGGGTTCATCATCATCACTATTACTACCATTTTCATTATCATGTTCCTCATCACTTCCATCATCACAAATTTGTACCTTAGTGGCCTTAGCCATGAAGCATGATGGAGTATTGAAGAGAGAAGGCTTCTCTTTGATAGCAATGCTTGCAAGTGCCTTCTTCTTCGTGGTCTTGTCATCATCACTATCATCATCATCACTTGAGGAAGCATCGCTATCCCAAGTGACCACATATGAACCACCCTTCTTATTCTTGAAGGTCATCTTGTCCTTCTTTTCTTTCTTTTCCTTCTTCTTGTTCTTCTTGTCATCATCTTTGTCACTATTGTATGGGCATTGAGCAACAAGATGATCTTTGCTTCTACAATTGAAGCACCTTCTTGACTCTTCCTTGTTTTTGGATGAAGATTTCTTCCTTCTAGCACGGTAGCCCTTCTTCATCATGAACTTGCCAAATCTCTTGACAAAGAGAGCCATCTTCTCATCATCATCATCATCATCATCATCCTATGAACCATCATCTTCACTTGATGTATCTTGCTTTGCCTTGCTCTTGGATGATGTGGCCTTGAATGCCACACTCTTCTTCTTGTCATCCTTCTTGTCATCTTTCTTCTCCTTCTTTTCCTCCTTCTCATCATCATCTCTATATGTATCATCAGTCATTATATCTCCCAACACTTGGTTTGGTGTCATGGTGTCTAAACCACTCCTCACTAGAATAATGACCAATGTGTCAAATCTTTAAGGTAAGCATCTCAAGAACTTGTGGGAGAAGTCCTTGTCCTTTACCTCTTCTCCAAGTATTTTGAGATCATTGACAAGCACTCGAAGACTATGGAACATCTCCGGCACACTCTCATCCTCCTTCATCTTAAAGCTTGCAAACTTTTCTTTGAGAATGTATGCCTTTGCACTCTTCACGGCTTGAGTGACCTCAAATGATTCCTTCAACTTCTTCCATGCCTCATGAGCTCTCTCAATGTTCTTGATTTGCTCAAATGTTCTCTCATCCAAAGCATCATGGATGGCACTAAGAGCAATGTCATTATTTTGGAGGAGCATTTCTTCAGTGGTGGTGGGAGCCTCTTCATCATCAATCTCAATTTTGGTCTCCACTACCTTCCAAACCTTTCTATTGATTGACTTAATATAAGTTGTCATCTTAGCCTTCCAATAGGGATAGTTTGAGCCATCAAATTGGGGTAGCTTCTTGGTGTTGTTGATTTGAGCCATTTTTACACCGAAGGTTGTTAAGCCTCAAATCACGGTGACCTCGGTTCCGATACCACTTGAAAGGTCCTAATGGCTAGAGGGGGTGAATAGCCTATTAAAAAAATTTCTACAACACTTAGTAAATCGGTTAGACAAATATGAGGAGAAGAGAGTGTTGCGCTAGCCTACTAAAAATGCAAGCCATCTACCACAATTCTAGTTTCTATAGTCTCTATCCACACAATGGCTATGCCACTATACTAAGTTAGTGTGCTCTCAAAGACTAACTAAAGAGCCACACTAACCAAATTAGCAAGCTCTCACGACTAGCTACACTAAAGAGCTTAACAACTAGTTTGCGGTAATATAAAGAGAGTGAGCAAGATAGTTATACCGTCTAGTCGAGAAATGAACCAATCAATCACAAGAATAAATACTAATCACCTCGGAATCAAATAATGAGCACAATGATTTTTACCGAGGTTCACTTGCTTGCCGGTAAGCTACTCCTCGTTCTCGTGATTCACTCACTTAGATGTTCACGCGCTAATTGGCATCATACGTCAAACCCTCAATAGGGTGCCACACAACCAACACAAGATGAGGATCACACAAGCCACGAGCAATTTACTACAGTACCTTTTGGCTCTCCGTCGGGGAAAAGGTCAAGAACTCCTCACAATCACCACGATTGGAGCCGGAGACAATCACCAACCTTCGCTCGACGATCCTCGCTGCTCCAAGCCGTCTAGGTGACGGCAACCACCAAGAGTAACAAGAGAATTCTACAGTGAAACATGAATACCAAGTGCCTCTAGATGCAAACACTTAAGCAATGCGCTTGGATTCACTCCCAATCTCACAAAGATGATGAATCAATAATAGAGATGAGTGGGAGGGCTTTGGCTAAGCTCACAAGGTTGCTATGTCAATGCAAATGGCCAAGAGAGTGAGCTTGAGCTGGTCATGGGGCTTAAATAGAAGCTCCCACGAAATAGAGCCGTTGTACCCCTTCACTGGGCACTGCTCGGGGTGACCGGACGCAGGCCCCCAGCGTCCGGTCACCCGATGCTTGCAATGTGTCATCGGCTTCAAAGGCCGATCGTCCGATCTCAACGGTCATCAGTATATTTAAGTAGTGACCGGACGTGCTGCTCAAAGCGACCGGACGCGGGACCCCAGCGTCCGGTTGTTTCTAGTAAGGTTCCACTCGCGACCAGACGCAGGACCCCAGCGTCCGGTCACTTCCAGTATGCTCCCAGAGGTGGGAATTTACGACCGGACGCGTCTGGTCACGTCTGACCGGACTCACCCAGCGTCCGGTCACTCACCATCTTCTCTGTGCGCTGCCACATCAGCAGGACCGGACGCAGCCAGTCAGCGTCCGGTCGAAGACCGACGCCAGCGTCTTCACTGCTTCCACTGACCGGACGTTCCGGTCCAGTTGAGACCAGCGTCCGGTGCTCTCTGTGAAACCCTGTCTTTTCTGTACAGGGCGCCGGTGGCACCGTCGAACTGTCCGCACTCTACGGGCGGACACTCCACCGGTAAAGTTTCTAACCCTTACTCAAATGTGCCAACCACCAAGTGTATCACCTTGTGCACATGTGTGTTAGCATATTTTCACAAACATTTTCAAGGGTGTTAGCACTTCACTAGATCCTAAATGCATATGCAATGAGTTAGAGTATCTAGTGACACTTTGATAACCGCATTTCGATACGAGTTTCACTCCTCTTAATAGTATAGCTATCGAACCTAAATGTGATCACACTCATTAAGTGTCTTGATCACAGAAACAAAATGGCTCCTAACATTTATATATTTGTCTTGAGCCTTTTATTTTTTTTCTAAGTTTAAGCACTTGATCATCGCCATGGCATCACCATCATCATGTCATGATCTTCATTTGTTTCACTGTTTGGAATGTGCTACCTATCTCATGATTACTTTGATAAATTAGGGGAGGCATGCCAGAGCGGCATCGGGGTGATCGGGGAGCCTGGCGGCAGCATCCGGGACCAGGATGCCGTGGACTGCTGCAACAACTACCTGGTGGCCCTTGTCTTCACAGGCGTCCGGCACTTCAAACACTGATGGATGGTCACTGAAGAAGAAGCCGACGACGGCGAGGGTGCAGTAGAGACTGTCACTGATGGAAGGGACCTAGCTACCTCGACCTGGGCTGATGTCTGCACGCTGGCTGGAAGGAAGAATCTGCTGTTTCCCAGGGCTGATGCCTGATGGCATTGCTTGGCTAGGGAGATTCTGATGTTAGTCTCTGTGGGTTTTAGTTGAAAACTTGATAATGAAGGTATACCCCGAAAAGAGAGATGATTCTGATGCAACCAAAGGTCTTCTCTTTTTGAGAGAATGAATCGGTGGGTCCCAGTTTGTATACCGCAGCATGGCAAGAGGTCGATTGAGCTTTAAAACTTCGCAGTGAATGAATTGAGTGTTGGAAACGCTCGCTGACTGATGGTGGAAACGTACAATCAGTTACTCGGAACATTGCAAGGCTACGGCATGCCCTGTTGTTACTGCTGTTACATCACATAACATCACCTTTTTTTTACAACTGATGGTTGTGCAGGGGCAAGCAAGCACTTCGACGTAGTACGTATTCTTACATTTCTGCCAAGCCAAGGCCAAGGGTATTTCATTTCACCAGGTAGGAGGTAGCTTATTAGCATGCCTTCTGGCACCTGCAGTAGCGGAGGTGGCAGTAGCCGGCGGTCCACCCGCCCTCCTCCTTGACGCACTCGTTGCTGCAGAGGCGGTCCGAGATGCAGGGGAACGAGTGGTGCTGGCTCTTGCCCATGCACACCCGGGCCTCGGCCACCATCGCCGTCCCGCCGCCATTGTTGCCGTCGTCTGTGAATGAAGAAAGATGAACGATGAACGAGGCACACGGTCGCCCTCGACTTGAGCTCCATCGCAGGCGGCGGCGACTGTGGATTGGATTAGTTACGGACGGGAGACGGCTACGTCTTGATTACTATCTATCAGATGTTGAGCACAGGTCGCAGGTGATCGATCGATGGATCGATGACAGTGAGAGTGGAGGCGAGAGCCAGGAGAGGAGGTACTTATAGTCACGTGGCAGCGGCACGTGGGCGGCTCGGCCCCAGCCCCCTGCTGCCACGCCGCTATCGCCATGGGCCAGCGGTGCTCGTCGACGTCAAGCCCCTCCCGTGCGTGCCAGACAGGCAACGGATGCACTTAGAATTAGCTGCGGCATGACTGGCGCCGTGTCGTCGACACTACTTACTGCACAGACTCGGCAAGTCGGCGGTGGCGCGCGTCCGGCACTACTGATGACTACTGAGTGATGATGCGCCGCTCTGTTTTACCCTGACCTGGCGCGCATGCAGCCCGTGAGGGCAGCCACGTGCACCTGCACGGCCGCCGGAGCTCGCCACGCGGCGCCGCTCTTGCGTGCGCCGTCCACCGCACGCCGAGCGACCGCGCCTATATATCTGCGGGCCAGCAGGCAGATCAGCCAGCATCTGGCAGCGCCTTTGAACGAACACGCTCATCTATCCATCATCCTAGGAGCCATTCCGATCCATCAACAAGCAGCCGACCGACAGCCAGCATGTGGACGATGAGGAAGGTGGCGACGCAGGTGGCCGTCCTCCTCCTGCTCCTCATCGTCGTTGCACGTACGTCAGCCTGCTAGCTACAACTACAACATTATCTTTAAGCTGCAGGATCTCTCTATTTGAGTGGACAACATTCATATTCATCATATGTAATCCGTACGTACGTGCTTGCAGAGGAGGCGGAGGCGCGCGTGTGCCGGCGCCGGAGCGCGGGCTTCAAGGGGGTCTGCATGTCGGACCACAACTGCGCGCAGGTGTGCTTGCAGGAGGGCTGGGGCGGCGGCAACTGCGACGGCATCCTGCGCCAGTGCAAGTGCATCAGGCAGTGCTAGCTCCATCTGGCTAGCGGCGGCTTTAAGCTACGCTAGGCGGCCCTGTATGCATGCATACATACATGGGTACATAGCTAGTACATGTATGTACGCGCCGAGCTGTGGACGGGGCAGCACGGTCATTGTACGTCTTCTGTCGTTCTAAGTAAGTATCCTCAAAGCTGCGTCCACCCATGTGCCACGCTTTGATGGTGATGACATCGTGACAATAAAACATGCATGCAGTATTATATCTCTTTCTTCTCTCTCTCTATATATATATATACACACACACACCTAAAAGAAACTGGCAAATTTTGCTGGAAAACATGCCATGCCAAACCGATGATTTGGCCAGGACCATTACAGCCCTTACAAATTCGTGGTTATTCGCCCTCCACCGCCTGAGATGCTAGGCGGCGTCAATCCCGGCCGAATTCGTGGTAATTTGCCCTCAACCGCCTCAGATGCTAGGCGGCGTCAATCCCGGCCAGATGCGGAGCCGGGACCCGGAGGCGGGTGGCTCGAACGAAACCTCATATGGAAGCACCTTGAGGTCGTCCGTGGCGGCATCGCACAGGGGATGATGAATGCCTATCGATAAAGTGCTGTGTTTGGAATGTGATCGTTCGGCTAATTCTAAACTTAATTACGAGATTAA
The DNA here is from genome assembly GCA_904845875.1 of Miscanthus lutarioriparius. Lineage (NCBI taxonomy): Eukaryota > Viridiplantae > Streptophyta > Magnoliopsida > Poales > Poaceae > Miscanthus > Miscanthus lutarioriparius. Next base: position 63,655 of record CAJGYO010000260.1, read on the forward strand.
TTAAGTATTAAGTTTTTTTTGTCCATCTGTCATTTATTTCTAACTAAATAAGATTTGCCGCGATCGTCGGCAACCCTTAGATATTAGGGTTCGGCTCTCCGCCCACAACAAGATCTATAAATAAGAGGAGACACCTGGAGGCTCTATCATGTGAAATAAATAACACAACCGGTCAATTAGGCGCCAGAGGGTATAGGAAGGTCGTCTCCCACGTCCAGGTACATCTGGACGGCGTCCAGAAGGCCACCGCTACCTGGCTCCTCATGTTCTTCACCAATAGAGGACATTCAAGTCCTCAAACCTCCATCGCATCTCCAGCGACATAGATGGCGTCCACAAGCTCTGGTTAGTATCTAACATTAGTTTCCGCATTAAGATGAGTTAGTGATCATGTTTAGGCTAAGATAAGTTCCTGTTTATGCTAAGTTCTAATTCAACAATCGATGTCAAGAGCACGCTTAGACCTAACATGATCCTAGGCGAGTCGGTTTTGTTTTTATACCTCTGTTATATATTAGATTAGTTTCGCTAAGTCAGATTAAATGCAATTAAGTTTAAATTAAGATCTATCTTATATGTTACATGCATGTTTAGCCTGTGATATATATCTATGCTATGTAAGTGCCGAATTGGATTCGTTTTAAGTTCAGTATGAGATTAGATTTTTATTAGATCCTATCTCGAGTTTATGTTCATGATTAGACTAAGCAATTAGGATTAGGGTTTTACTTGATTACCACTATTAGCCTCGGATTAAGCAATCAGTAATATTTTTAGATCTTGATTAAGCATCGAGAAGAAGGTGATTTGGGCAAAACCGATTAAAATCCCAAAGATCCCCAATTTTCCCCAAAATCAAGAACTCTAACCCTAAGATTAAGCATCGAGATTGAGATTGAGACCGAGATTGCACCTATGCTCGTGCACCGTTTTCCAGATCGGGTCGCCGCTTTGGGATTAGAGTGGCTCGTCACGGGTTGTAGGCGGGGTCGCCGCGCTGCCACGCCAAGCCGCACAGAGTGGCTCGTTCGGCGTCCTCAGCCGGGTCGCCACCGCTGCGTGCCACGAGATGAGAGCGCCGCCACGGGCCTCGGGGCGCTCACCTGGCTGCGCTGCGGCGCCCATGGGGCCGCCACCGCGTGGATGAAGACAGGGGCCGCCTCTGCCGTGCGCGTGCCCTCAGGGGCAGGCCACCGCCGCCGCCGTTCGTGTGCCCTCAGGGGCCGGCCGCCTCCGACGCCGCACCATTAGTTGCGGCCTGTGAGGCGTGCAGTGTCACGCCTAGACCTGCACCAGAAGGAGTGACATAGGAGTAGAAAGGCGTCAACATTCACAGCTTAGCGCATTAGCTCATTTACGTTTTCCATTCATGTATGACATGTGAGGGCCACCGACCAGAACCTGTATGAGGCACATAAGTGCAGACTCTGTAGGGATTGGGGATTATCGATCAATAGAACAGAAAACACAATGCCAAGGCGGAGGGGTTTGCCCCGCTAGCGCCAGGGTTCCGTCAAATTGCTATTCGCTCACGTCGCCGGTGACCCACCGCGGCCAAGAGTGTATCAGTTGGTATTCAGAGCCAGTCCTACTCAGCATGTAGGGTTCGAGCTCACCGCTCCGATCCACCGCCAGTTATCGGTTCGCCATGAGAGTCCATCCATACCACCACCACCACCACCACCACCACCACCACCACCACGACTTATCGCGGATCCTCACGACGCACAAGACCACTACCACCCCCAACGACGACGACGCGCGCACCACCAGTCCGCGACGTCTCTGCATAGACGCCCACCAGGCGCTCGATTGAGGTTCTACATCGACAACAGAGGGTTCGGCGGCGAGAACCATAGTGAGCACTATAAATTTTGCTCCTTTCTCACACATCTTGCACAATTAGACAGTAGACGAGGGTTGCAAGGCACTTGTTCTTGCATAAAATCTCCGGGAGTTGATCTGTTTAATTGGTGGGTGGCGAAGGCGGGGGAGTGTCCACGAACAACGGTTGCAAGGCGAGTCCTTGTGTAAAATTCCTACGTTCTACCTCACTCCCAGGCGGCGGAGACATCACTGGCAACATCGGGGAGGAGTCCTTCCAAACTGTTGCAAGTGCTATAGTTCGTGCTTGGCTCGGCTAGTCCGACAACCCATCGCCAAACACGGCTCCACCCAAGAAACACCAGTTCGACCGTCAAGACAAACACAGATAATCCCGGACAACATGACTAGGACTTTGGAAGAGGAAAGCTCAAAGTGGGATCCATTGTCCAAGAATCTGGACGTGATGTTCATCAAATCGATGAAATGCATGATGTTCAAGAAAATGAAAGCTCAGATGGATCTTACAACCGCAAAGAATGGATGATTACTCTACATAAACAAAGACTTGATTGCTCAACAAGTCCATGCCAATGGGGAAGCAATAGCAAGGGTCACCCTCAGCACATGGAAGATGCAACAAACCACACAAAGAGCCCAAAGTATGATGAAGAACCAAGATTTGATGAGGATGATTTGGATTCATTGTTGTTGGATGAGCATACCTCTTTCCGTAATGTGTTTGCAAACACGTAAGAACAAATCCAAGGCTGAACCATCAAGAAGACCCAGACTTGAAATCAAGCCTGAGCCCAAGGAAACAGTACCAAAGCAAGACAAGCAAGCCTTGCCCAAGCACACTATACCCAAGATGAATTTCCCAGGTTTTGATGGCTCTGACCCAAAAGTATGGCTAGATAACTGCTGTAGCTATTTTGAGCTGTACCAAATCCCAGAGGGCATGTGGATCACTGCAGCCCGAATTCATTTAAAGGATAGTGCAGCAAGATGGTACCAGGCTTTCAAGCAAAAGCACACATTTAGAAGCTGGACACATTTTTGTCTTGAGATTGAAAAAGAATTTGGACCTGATGATTTTAGATCATCCATGACTGAACTTTTGCAGCTCAAACAAACTGGGTCGGTGGAGGAGTATACAACTCAGTTCTAGAACCTGCAGTATGGAGTTACTATGCACAATGCCAACTATGATGATATGTTCTTTACTCAACATTACATTATGGGGCTTAGGGAAGACATCAGGGGTATGGTGGAAGCTCAAATGCCAACCACTGTACTGACAGCATCAACTCTAGCCAAAGTACAGCAAAAGGTTTTGGAGAGAAGCAAGACCAAAGCTTTTAAACCTCCTTATCAACCTCGAGCTTACAATCAACAGAAAACTGATGCAAGGCCACAACAACATTCCTCCAATCTGTGGTAGGATAGACAGTTGAGAGACTACCAAAGAAACAATGGCTTATGCTTCTATTGTGGAGACAAGTTTGTCCCTGGCCACATTGAGGTCTGTTCTAAGAGACAAAAACCAAAGATAAATGCTCTAGCAGTCAATGACTTGGATAGAGAACTTACAGATGAAGTTCTAAATGACCTGGCAACAGAGGATGCCCTTCATGAGGACTTCTGCCAGTTATCATTGAATGCATTATCTAACACAGATAAACATGATTGCATCAAGCTAAGGACAAAGGTCAAGAACAAGACCATGTTGATGTTGGTTGACAGTGGTAGTACACACAGCTTTATTAGCTCCAACTTTGTCCAGCTAGCTCAGCTACCCACAATCCCAATTCCCCCTAGAAAAGTGAAATTGGCCAATGGTGAATGGATCACCACAAATAGAATGGTGTCTCAGTTGTCATGCTACTGCCAAGGGCAGACTTTTACCATAGACATGATAGTGCTAGATATGAACCCTTATGATGCCATATTGGGTTTTGATTGGCTCAGGCGTCACAGCCCCATGGTGTGTGACTGGGAACACAAATCATTACAATTTGAAGAGCAAGGCAGAACCATACAACTCAAGGGCCCTGATTTGCACCCCCACTACACATTTCTCGCAATTTTTGCCCACAAGTATACAAGGCCACAAAGAGCAATGAGCTATGGGCATTTGTCCCTGCTTTCGACTACACACCCATACCAAACCCAACCCAAACACCACAACATACCACCACCAAGGAAGACATTCAACATCTCCTGACTGTCTACAAGGATGTCTTCACTGATCCTCAACTACTGCCACCTAAAAGAAGCTATGACCATGCAATTCCCCTTCTTCCAAATTCCATTCCCATCAATGCCAGACCATATCACTACTCACCAACCCACAAAACTAAAATTGAAAACCAAGTCCAACAACTCCTCCGAGTAGGACTCATTACACACAACCATGCCCTTTTGCTTCACTAGTCCTACTTGTCAAAAAAAAGATGGCTTTGGCATTTTTGTGTAGACTACTGAAAACTCAATGACCCGACCATTAAGAACATGTTTCCTATGCGGTCATAGGCGAGATACTAGATGAGCTCTCGGTGCTAGAGTGTTCACCAAACCGGATATGAAGGTAGGCTACCATCGGATCGAGAATGTTGCAAGAAGATGAGTACAAGGCGCCTTCAAGACCCATCAAGGACACTATCAATTGTGGTCATGCCTTTTGGTTTGACCAACGCTCTCCGCCACATTCCAAAGGTGTCTTATGAATGAGATCTTGCAGCCATTCCTCGTGAAATTTGTTCGTTTTTCTGGATGACATACTTATATATAGTCCTTCCATGGATAGTCATCTTGACATCTAGAGTTGGTACTGCAAACAATGAGAAAGCATCAGCTTTATCTCAAAGAATCTAAATGCACTTTTGCCAGAGATAGCCTGGAATACCTGGGCCACATTATATCTTCAACTGGAGTGGCAACTGATCCAAGCAAAATTTCTGATAGGTTGAAATGGCCTATTCCAACATCAATGACTGACTTGAGAGCATTTTTGGGCCTCACAGGGTACTACAGGAAGTTTGTTCAAGGCTATGGCACCATTTCCAAACCATTGACTCAGATCCTTAAGCTTAAGCAGTTTCAGTGGAATCCAATGGCCCAATTGGCTTTTGAGGCATTGAAGCAAGCAATGACACAAACTCTAGTTTTGGGTTTACCCAACTTTTAGGAACCATTCACTGTGGAAACAGATGCTTGTATGGATGGCATTGGTACAGTCCTTATGTAGAGAGGTCGCCCTATTGCCTATTTGAGCAAAGCCCTTGGGGAGAAACACAAGACACTCTCCATCTATGAAAAAGAATTTTTGGCACTCATCATGGCTGTGGATAAGTGGCGGCACTATCTAGAAAGAGGGGAATTTTTCATCTAGACAGATCATAAGTCACTAGCATATCTCAAGGATCAGAACCTCCACTCCGACATGCAACGTAAGGCCATGACTAGAATGATGGGCCTCAATTTCAAAATCATTTACAAGAAGGGCACACAGAATCAGGCAGCTGATGCCCTGTCTAGAGTGGGCCACATGATGGCTATACAGGCTGTGTCAACAGTTCAACCAGCCTGGGTCCAAGAGGTCCTGAATTCCTATACAACAGACACCCATGCTCAGACCCTCCTACAATAGTTGGCCATCTGCAGTCTAGACAATCAAGGATTCAGTTTGGACAAAGGATTAATATGGCATCATGGCAAAGTCTGGATAGGTAACAACTCAGCACTTTAGACCAAGCTCATCGCCACTTGCCACTCCAGTGCATTGGGAGGGCATTCAGGAGTAGCTACCACATATTACCATCTAAAAAAATACTTTGCCTGGAAAGGAATGAAAGGAGATGTTGAGAACTACATTAAGCAATGCACAACCTGCCAAAAAGCTAAACATTCTCTTCATCATCCAATGGGATTGCTCCAACCCCTACCAGTGCCAGAAGGTATTTGGCAAGATTTGACAATGGATTTTATCGAGGGTCATCCTAAATCAGAGGGGTACAGTGTGATTTTAGTAGTAGTGGATAGGCTAACCAAGTATGCACACTTCATGGCCATCAGACATCCCTACACTGCTGCAACTGTAGCACAAATATTTCTGGACAATGTGGTCAAACACCATGGATTTCCAACCTCTATAGTCTCAGATCGAGATACAATCTTTGTCAGTAATTTTTGGAAACAGTTGTTCACATTATACAAAGTGGAGTTAAAATTGAGCACAGCATATCACCCCCAAACAGATGGCCAATCCAAAAGGGTCAAACAGTGCTTGGAGATGTACTTAAGATGTGATGTTCATGACTCACCATCCAAGTGGAAATCCTGGCTATCGCTTGCAGAACTATGGTATAATACATCATTCCACTCTTCTCTGGGTTGTAGTCCTTTCAAGGCTCTATATGGGTATGAACCTAACCTAGGGGCCATTCCTTTGATACAATCTGATACCAGCCAATCAGTCACAGAATTCGTTTAACATAGAGAACTCCATTGGCAATTACTGAAACAGCACTTAGCCAGGGCAAGAACAAGATGAAGCTGACAGCTGATAAGAAAAGAATGGACTGTCAGTTTGCAGTAGGGGATCAGGTGTTACTCAAGCTTCAGCCATACACTCAATCCAGTGTAGCCAACTGCCCTTATCCTAAGTTGGCTTACAAATATTTTGGCCCCTATACAGTGATTCAGAAAGTGGGCACAATTGCTTATCACTTACAGTTACCTAACGATGCACAGATACATGATGTCTTTCATGTATCCCAACTAAAACCTTACACACCTGACTACACACCTATATATGATTCTCTACCCGTTCTCTCAGACTTGGAGGCTGCCAAAGCTACACCCCTGGAGATCATGGAGCACAGGGTGGTGAAGAAGGGCAACACTGCTGTGCCCCAAGTCAAGCTCCGGTGGACGGGTCTACCACCGTCGTCAACGACCTGGGAAGACTACTATGTCGTCAAGCACCGCTTCCCAGATGCACCAGCTTGGGGACAAGCTGCATCTCGGGCGGGGGGAGGTGTCACGCCTGGACCTGCACCAGAAGGAGTGACACAGGAGTAGAAAGGCATCAACATTCACAGCTTAGCGCATTAGCTCATTTACGTTTTCCATTCATGTATGACATGTGAGGGCCACCGGCCAGAACCTGTATGAGGCACATAAGTGCAGACTCTGTAGGGATTGGGGGATTATCGATCAATAGAACAGAAAACACAACGCCAAGGCGGAGGGGTTTGCCCCACCGGCGCCAGAGTTCCATCGAATTGCTGTTCGCTCACGTCGCCGGTGACCCGCCGCGGCCAAGGGTGTATCATGCAGCCACCTGCTGCTGGTTCTTCTGCTCCGGCATCAGGGCACCCAGGGCCGAGCTCGACGAAGCCGCACGCGCGCACTGGCGAGCCGAGCGTCGTGGTGCCTCACCGTCACGTGCATCTCCCTCTCTGTCTATCGTGTTCGTGAGAAGAAGCAAAGGAGAGTGAGGAGTGCCGAGTGACTGAGGTGATTTTAGGGTTTACATCTTATTTATATGAGCGTAAGACGTTGGATTCACTTGAACGGCTAAGATTGCTCAGCGATTAGGTTGTCCTGAGCAGGCTGTTGCTGGGCTCAAAGGGGAAGCGCCATGGGCCCTAGGCCGCGCGTGCCGCAAGTGGCTTTGGGCCTCTGCTGGGCTGCTTTGCCTTTTAAGGCTAAATTGAGTTTTTTTCAGAATATAAGTTTAGTTACTATTTATTCTCAGCTCAGATTAAGTGTTTCAATTAAGTTGAGTCGATTAATGTTAAATTTCCATTATTTTTGAGTTGAGTTATGATCATATAAATTTTCTCACTGATTTTTATGAGTTCCCCAGTGTGGCTACTGCACTAAGGAGCAGAAAAGAAATGAGTAATTGGATATTAAATTTATAGTCGGATATTTATACTCATGAGTTTAGCTAAATCTTAGTCATCCATTGAGTTAAATAAATGAGATGATCTTAGCCACTAAGTTTTTATAAGTGGTTATTTATTGAGTTTTTAAGGGGAGAGCGACCTGACATGGTACTTTTGAACTACTGTTGGTCCTACACTTTAAAAGTCAAACTAAGTTTTAATTTTAGAATATAAGTTTGCCCAGCTACTTAATATAAGCACATTATTTTTTAAGTGCTTTTATTAAGTTTAAAGTTATAATGGCCTCATTATGTTTTGATTTTTAGCTTTAGTGTTAGTAACTTAATTATTTCTTTAAGTATTATAAGTTTAATGGCCTCATAATGATGTATATTCCCACTTCATATATAGCTTAAGTATCCATTTGCTTTAGTAATCTTTAAGTTAATATAAGTGTGTTTTGGGAATATGTTGCTGAGAATTTTTTTAGTTTAAGAATTGTTTTTAGTGCAATTTACTCAGTTCACTTTTATGGCCTATTTAAACAAGTTTTAAGTCTGAGTTTCAATTTTTAGTTCCAGCATTAAAATTTATGCTTTCATGAGCATTTTATATTTTTAGTGATGCCTAATATTAAATTTTGCATGAATTTGCATTCAATAATAAGTTTTTTTATATACATTATCCACCACTTTATAGTAAGATGGTCTTTGGTTGAATGGAACCAACGAAAAGTTTAACCGAAGATTACTCATAATTAATTTCTGACCAATGTTGACTTTAATTATGAGTTATTAAGATGTGTTTTGGTTTGTTTTCTGCCCAATGGTGATGCAAATTAAAATTCTTAAGCATGCTGTTAATACTGACCAACATTGTTTTAACTTCATGCATTAAGTACATCTTATATACAGCTTACTAATTGTGATATTATTTTGCTTTAAATTTTTTAGTAAATTATGCAGACTATTTAAGTACTATAGAACCCCTAAGTTGCACTAATTTTCCTACTTGGAATAATTAAGTGCATGCCATTCTCAAGGAGCTGGACCTTGATTATGCGCTTCATGAGGAAAAACCACATGCTCCTTCTCCTATTTATGAGTATTATGCTGAGAGGATGAAGGAGTATATTCCAAAATTAGAAAAAATGGGAGAAATCCGACAGGATTGCCAAATGATAATAAGATGCTCCCTCTCAGTTAACATGATGAGGAAATTTCTTTCTAATGGAAAGAACATCGAGGGATTAAGTACTAAGGAGCTTCACAACTCCATAAAAGCACACTTTAGAAAGGTTTTCCGTTTTGATAAATTAATTAATTCCCGTTATGATGGGATAAGTGGTCTGGGTAACCACGTTGAAAGCTTGTTTGATATGGCTTATGAATTGAAGGCACTTGGATTAGATGTGTCCAATGAGTTTATGGTAAATTGCCTTTATGAATTCTATGCCAGAAAATCATGATAAGTTTTCAATGGTCTGCAAATTTTGTAAGTTACCAAATTGATGATAAGTATAAGAATGGCTTCGAAAGATAGGTAACTTAAGTTGTCTCATAAGTTTTACTTAAGACATTTCCCCAACATATGGTGGATTAACTAAGGTGCAACCATGCACGTCTTAATTTCTCCTTATGTCTTGCCAAACCATAAGTATAAGGGGAGTAAGGGGAGTAAAGTCTAAGGAGCCATTGATGGAATAAATATGAACTCGAGCCTTGCAGCTTTGCATTAGATCAGATTTAAGTTTAGCTTTTGATGATGCATAAGTTATCTCAGTTTTTGATAAATCCATTGTATCCTGAACAAATGTTCTTAAGTTTGGAGTTTATGGACACACTATCAAATTTATTCCATTATGATTTATCTTATTAGTTGGCAAAGAGATTTATTTCCTGTAATATGAGTTTTTTTATGTTAGTTTTATCTTTAAGTTAATCATTAATCAAGATGATGAAACCTCATTGAAATTGTGTCACTACTATTAAGCCACATTTTGCAGGGGAGAATGGACTATCTCATCAGGAAAGAGATGCTCTATTAAATAAGATTATAATAAGCATGGGACTTGAGAAATAAAAAAAATCATACTAATTTTGTCCCTCAGCCCAACATTAGTCTCTAATTAAAGTATGACTTGCTTTCACTATTTATGGCCAAAGCTGATTAGTGTTTGCATGTTCATCAAGTTTCTTGTTCTAGTTTATTCTGGCCAACGCTGATTAGACTAGTTCATAGAGTTTCTTTTTGGAGACTTATATGCCTTATGTTTGTCATTCTGGCCAACGCTGATTGATGAATATTTGATCATAAAAGTTTTATTGGACAAAACCTTAGCAAGATATAAGTACCATCAAGCTAAGGATAAGAAATGAGATTCTAAGTAAATGAGTTGTCCACATGGCACCTTGATTATGTTCCTAGAGAACACAGAAATCAGTGAGAGCAAAGTCCAAGGGATTGTGTTTTCTCTTTGTTATAACTATTTCGCTAAGGTAAGATGTAATGAATGTGTTCCTAGAGAATGCAAGAATCAGTGGGAGCTAGTGGGACTTCACAAAGGAGGAAGATTAAATCTTGGGGAGATATGGGCTTAGTTTTCTGTATCAATGACTCAAGAATACATAAATGTCTTAGTTTGTGCCATAAGTCATTAGTATACCTCCATTTAAATTACTATAATTTATGTTAGGATTTTTAAGAGTCAATTAGTATGCCACAATAGATTATGTAGCAAGCATTAGTTGATAAGTTGGCACATAAGTAAACCTCTGTTATTATTAAACTGCTTGTGATCCATGATAAATCTATAAGGTGATCGCATCAGAAGAGGAATTTTGTTATTCTAAACTAAGCAATTTTATGAGTTTAGTTTCATAAGTATATATAAAGTGTGGGCATTAATAAGTTTCCTGATGGAGTCAAATCAGTAGGCTATAAAAGGATCTACAATTCTAAGCGTGGCTTCAAATGAAGTTTTGAAAGATTTAAACTAAGAACATAGCCCACTATGGTTTAGAATTTTATTAAGCGGACAATTATGTTTATAAGAAATGGTGGAAAAGTTTATTGTCCTAATACTCTACATGGGTGAAGTTGAGTTACGTGGCAATAGGAATGTCACATAAGAGTTTCCTACTCGCCCAAATTTTTAATATGATTATTTTGGTGAAGCCTCTGAGTTTTTGGCTATTGAAATACACCAATGCAGAACCAATTGAGTACTAGGACTATCACAAAAGGCATATCAAATGAATGCTTAAGTGATAGAGTTTGAATAAGTAATGCCACGCCTGTCTATTTGCACAGTGCAGTTGCACAATGTAGTAAGATTAATTATCCTAAATAATTCTAAGAATAAGTTAGTAACAGATTGAAGAGGAAGATGTTCCATATGATTTGGGCTGTCATTAACTTTAAGAATGCTCAAGTCAATACTAGTCTAGACTTGGCATCGGGATACTTTTGCAAAAAATATTAGTTTATTAATCTAGAATAGGTCCAAAGTGGAAGGTGCTAAAGAATTTTAAGTTATTGATGAGGCACCAAAAGAATCATCATGTCACTTATAAGAATTAAGAATTATTTTATTGCCAATTCTCTTGAGTATGTATAAGAATGTGCACAATTAGATTATACCTACTCTTGTAGAAAAGGACAATTTTCATTCAAAGCTCCAAACAAAATTAGTATTAAGATGAGCTTAATTAGTGGCATGTTTAAAGAATGAATGCGACAGGCCATATGTCTTAAGAGATATTATCCCAATATTAAGTATTGACATACTGCTACAGGCCTACAATTAAGTTGCAGTATTATTTTGAGTAACAACAGATCAAATGTTGATGCCATGCACATTGATTAAATGTTGTGAAAGAAGAAACCCAGGATCAAATTATTAAGCTTGAGAAAAATAAGAACTAAGCTGATACTATCTTGTTACTTCCTAGATGAATGGATAAATTGGAGTTGTGGGCTTCATCCAAAATTTTTCTCCTAAGCTCATCACTAGAGGGAACCACCAATCGGTTCTTGAACTTCACCACACCTTGATCATCAATACTAAAATGAGGACCACGCCCTTCGGCAATTAACTTCTTGATATGGGGGATTTCTGAAGCATCTTGCCTTTGCTCTATAATAATTTGCTCAAGTAAATCCGAGACTAGAGCAATATGGGCTAACACTTCAGAATGGGTGAGGGGCAAAGATTCTTCTTCAACTTGATGCGACTTCCGACTTAAGGCATCAGCTACCACATTAGCTTTTCTCGGATGATAATGAACTTCTAAACTGTAATCCTTGATTAACTTGAGCCACCTACGTTGCCTCATATTCAACTCGAATTGAGTGAAAATATATTTGACACTCTTGTGATCCGTGTAGATATGCACTTTATTTTCCAACAGGTAATGCCTCTAAATTTTTAGAGCATGCACAACTTCAGCCAGCTCTAAATCATGGGTGGGATAATTCAACTCGTGCTTTTTCAGTTAACGTGAAGCATAAGCGATCACACGTCCACCTTGCATAAGCACACATCCTAGTCTAGTGATGTTGAAACCACAGACGTGCTGAATTGAATTGAGGTGATCACTCGATGTCTAACGAGCTGGCGTGGCTCCGACAGCAACAACAGAGAGAGAGAGACGGGGCACGACAGGTGGGCTCAGCTTGGGCTCGCCTTGGCGGCACGTGGCTGGCGTGATCGGGGAGACACGCGCGCAGGCGCTACGGACAAGCGCGCGCATCCATGACCAGCATGGCCCGCGTGGCCATAATGCCATAAATGGCATGGCGACAGTGAGCTCGACAACGTGCGCGCGGCATATAACCGGGCCAACGGCGGGGTAAGGGTACATCGGACAGGCACAGACACGACGATGATGCGACTGCAGTGACAGCGGCTACGTCGCGGCACGAGGCGGGTTGGCAGTGCATGGATGCGAAATTGAGGTGATGGCACCGGCAGTGGCTTCGTCGCGGCACGAGACCATGCAGGCGGGCCAGAGGCAGCCATGGCCGGCCACGCGTGGCAGCGCGTGCACGCATGACCAGCGCGGTGAAGCCAAGCGCCCGAGCTTGGTGACCGCGTCCACTCGGTGAGCCAGCCCGATAACATGTCATGCACGCATTTTAAAGAGCCTATAACCACTAAATGGTTGCTTCTGGACCTAAACCGTCTTCACCATGCTCAAGATGGCATGTGAGGCTACCAACCCGAGCTAAAACACGACACCATCCCTTAACTCGATTTCACAAAATAAATTGCCAAATATGGCATTGTCTTGCTGCCTATAAACTTGAAAATATTCTAAGTCTTTGAGCTGAACTTGATTTTAAGTTCCATTTTTAGGCTATTAGAAACATTAGCTAGCAATGTTATTTTTCCACAGCAAGTATTTCATTGTCATCTACAAAGTTCATATTCCAAACTTTATTTAAGTGCTACATATATGTTCTATAGTGTTTTTGTTCAATAAAAATTAGTTTTAAACCCTACTTGATACATATGAGTTATGGAATTGCTTCTCATTTAACATTTTTATTGATCATCTTAAGTTACAAAAATGTTATCTACACATTCCATCACATGCATTATCACATAAACATGATGCTCATGACTTGATTTGGTAATTTGTTTAGGGCGTAACACTAAGGGTGTTACACGGCTCCACCACGGTTAGGTCCTTACCCAGCCGAAGTTGGGCGGCAGTCATGGCCAAAGCGGTTCCTAGGCGAATGCAGTACGTGGCCACCTCCACGACCCATGGTGGCACAGTGCAGAGGTGATCCACCAGGGTCATCCCCATAGGCGCAGGAGGCAAAAGCATGTGGACGGCATTGCCTACTCTTGCGTGGAGGTCCTGGTAGAGCCTGTTGCTCTCGGCTGCCATCCGGAAGGAGACACGGGTGTTGTCCTCGGCTACCTAGTGAAGGCGGATTGCCTCCACTGCCTCGCCCTATGCGATGATCAGCTGCTCCTGAATGACAGAAAAGGAGACAAGAAAACGCTACAACTGAAGGCACGACGTCTCACATAGTGAAAGAGCAAGATCATATCGTGCCGAATGCCTTACCAGCGAGGCGCGCCTGGGCCTCGGAGGTGGCCATGTCTAGCTGCTCCACCAACATGAGGACATCATCTGCCTCCCTGTTGTCGTCATCGGAGATAACCGGAAGCGAGGATCGTCTCTCCGGTGGCAGCACCACCGAGCTGCCCTCCCCGTCCCATCGCAGCATCGCACGAAAGCGGGGACGAGTAGGGACAACCTCCAGTGACTCTTCCATTGGGCGCTTCTTTGCCCGATCTGCCATTGGATCATATGTGAAAGATGGGGTGTCGAGGCGGAGCGCCAGACAAAGAAGATAGAAGTTTGAGAGAAAAGGAATCGTGTACTTGCTTCCCCGCCTTAGCCTCCGCTTTTATAGAAGGATGGCCGAGATAGGCACCTATTGGAGTTCCCTTCGATTGCACTGAGCGAGAGCACGAGTTAAGGCAAGGCCATGTCTCGCATGATCTTATGGAGCACGCTTCTCCCGGCGGAAGTAATGGTGATGGAACGGTGTTGGAAGTTGGACGAAGAAAATTGACTCGACCACGCGGCTTGGCCCCTCTAGCGCTAACCACAATCTTAGCGTGGAAGACCGCACCGTGCTCATGCCGCAGCTCAACATGCTTGAGCGCTCCACCGTGGTAGGCCATGATGTTGTTGTATTTGTTCTCTCCCTTGTGCTCCATAGGTCCAATAGCGGTGCCGGCAACGACAACATTGCCCGACGGTGGTTGAGGAAGGTCAAAGATGATGAAGTGGGCCCAACGGCAAATGTGACGTGGAAGAATGAGATATGTACACAGTGCCTCCAATAGGCCATGTTCGTGTTGCAGGACTTCGCTAGGCGGCCGACGCCGGGTCAGTCTAGTCCTCTGCCTCCTCTGGCCATGTCAGTGCATCACCAGGATGGACATTAGTGTAGAGGTGGAGGCTGCGGCGTCCACACAGGATGGGAATGTCAGATCAATGTGGTAGATTTTGTGCAGATCAATGTTGATATGTATATATCTGGATGACGGGGATTTGCATGATAAACTCTTTTTTTATATGATAAACTCTTCATTCTCCTTAATACAATGATACGCCAAGTACGATTATTCCTTTCTAAACTCGTTATAGTTACCATCCTTCTCATATGATGCGGTTTAGATTCCGTTGCACATGTTTCCAATTTCTTAATACAAGTTAAGTCATCTCCACTAATAAACATAATTAATATCAATATAAGAAATATAGAAGGCGTATGGTCGCCAACATGGCGGATACGGTGGAGCAACAGCTAGAGGGCATCCAAGTACTACTGATATAATTGTGCACATGTACATGTTTCCAATTTTTTAATTCAAGTTAAGTCATCTCCACTAATAAACACAATTAATATCATGAGGAAAAGAAAATGCTACAACTGAAAAGACAAACATTACACAATAATAAAGCGATGCAAGAAACTCTTTAGGCCTTTGCCTCTCTGTCTCCTGAACCGAGGAAGTTCCTTCAGGACCAATGACTTTCATATGAATAGCCCGACGATGACTAGAGCGTCGTATGCCATCGGTTGGAGTCACTATGGGCTACTGCTCATTCTCTACCTCTGCCTGTAAATCAAAAAACTCAATGCCTCTATCTCCCTCACGCTCACGATGTTTGGCTGCTAGTGCTGCTCTTAGTGTCGTTCTTGTTGTCCTTGACAATTGGGACTTCTTGCTCTTTTTGACCATTATGGCCTTTCCTTTGAGTTTCTTGTCCCTTTGAGGGGGTCCTCCTTTTTATTTTGATTGATCGTAGCTGCAAAAGTTTACAAAGAGAGAGATAGTTATAAATAAGCTAGTGGTGAAACCTGGGCAGCAAAAATGAGGTCTATCGTAGTGACCATAAATAACAACTAAAGTATATGAAATTATGAAACATACCAAAAATAAAAACACAATCTAAAATATATAGTGAATTACAAACAACAGTTTCATATTTATCTCAACTTGTGCTTTGGAAGCATGTAACTTCTTTGGAGGGCATTCTTCTTCTGTTTGTATAGAACTTGAATTTCTAGGACTAGAATCAGTTTCTGCACCATCAACAACCCTGGAGTGCTTATTTTTCTTACATGAGTATTGAAGAAGAGGTGATGATCGAGTCACTTTAAGCCCATTTAGAGCATCAGTTGCAGACTTCAATTGCTGATCTTCGGTAGTCATCACTGAACAGTAAAGAGCTAACTACTATATGGGTGGGTTGAGAGAAGACTACAAAGATCCTTACAGCCGGTCTCTAAGCGAATCCTCTTAATCACAAAACTTTCACTAGCACCTAGATCGAGCAGCCCCACTGCACCTTGATGCCGGTAGTATCCAATCTTGAAGGCCTTCTCCCAACGTCGCCGCTGCCGCAGGAGTCGGAGAAGGAGCGCCACGGCGATGAAGAAAATATAGATGGTTGGCTCAAGAGCTTTGTCTGTATCTATCTGTATCTAAGGAGGAAGGAGTGTGTGGATTGCCAAGAAGCGCATTTAGCCTTATCTTAAATAGGTCAACCTTGAAGATAGAGAAGCAGAGAGGAGCAGTTAATATAAGCATCAAGGAAGACGAGGCATACTCCGTAGGAAAGTAGTAATGGTGATACAACTATGTTGTGTGTAGTTGGGAAATGGGGAAATAACTCACGCTGAATTTACTACTGCCGGTACACCAAACGGTCGTGTAGGGCCGGCGGCCATAACTCCTATCCTAGTCAGCTTGACGTTCCAAATGACGGTGGAATTCAACCCCACTACCACCGCCGCATTGATGGTTTTCAACTGCAGGTTTTATTCCTCAGGAGGCCTCCCTATCGGTCCAACCGACGGTGGAAGTATCACACCGACACTTTTATCGCTACGGCAGTGAAAGTGACGATAGTGATAAGTTAATATGTATCAGTGCTAGAGATGTTTTCATGAACTCTAAATAATCTATTTTAGTTTGGGGTATCCAAAGTATCTCTAAAACTTTTTTGGAACTTTTAAAGGCGTAGAGACATTTTCTTTGGTTTAAAAACTTTGCCAAGTGTTTACCAAAATTTTTGGCATGCTCCAAATAAAGTGCAAAGTGCCGGCGGACACACGTCGCGGTGGTGTTATCTTTCGGCACCCTGAGAATAACTTCCCATCACTAATGTACTCTATAAGTTAGTACCTGTACAAATGAATGGTTTGGGTAATAGAAAAAAAATGAGATCCAACCCAGGAGGACTAGGTGGTTTTTTCATTAAGAAGAGAAAATAGACATCCAAATTGAATTAAGAGACGACTTATACCTGAATGGTTGAGTGCACAATCACACCTCCTACCAAACTAGTTGAACTAGTGAGGCTCACTTGCTACTGTGGCAAAAAAAAACCACATTCATCACACAGTAGCCTAGATGCTACTTACTACTAGTAATAAATTAACTCTCAGATGAAATTAATGTGCCAACCTCCACGGAACCTTTGAAGCCTCCTAAGGCCCACCTTGTGTCTCATACTACATTCGCGTAGGTGAGACCCCGTTGCAACCTGGACACGTACCAGGCAGGTGCGGCTGCATACACCCTGGACGCCATTGCTTGCTAGCTTGTTACGTGGCTTCTTCTGGGCAGGGACGCGCATTGCTGGAGGTGTCACCAAAAGTTGAACTTGAGCTGCCGCTGTCCCAAGGAAAACACTAGCAAAATGGCATTGATGGATGACGACAAGAGGATCCCAAAACTATCAGCAGGATTTGGTCTTTCTTGCATCATGACGTGACCTTAATCTGTAAATTTATGGATATCAGGGTAACTAGAGGAAGTTAATATGTTAAGTATTAGCAAACAAGCTAGATTAGGTGGAATGGCCATGTTTTTAGCAAAGCTAGAAGTTCATAACCAGTTTGGTTTGTACTGGAGATCCATCACGCTGTTATGTTTACCCCATCTGTGCCGTGTGTATATCTGGAGAGCATTTTAATCCCGGTGCTTTGTACTTCACATTTGTGATATTCAGCAATACCCACGACAATACAATTATCCGAAAAATCTATGGTTTTGGAAACTGACAAAGCGTCATTTATAAAGGAAACATTATTAACATAACAGGGCACCTTTCTTTTCTTGGTTGCTGAGGCAGTGTAACTGTTGCTGAATTCTCCATTGCATGACAATTGACACAAAGACAGTCAGCCTGTTAGTTGGTTTGTTTCTGGGCTGATAAGCTCGACTGGTATTGGTTTGTTGTGAGAGAAAATATTATACCGTAGCTAATAAGTCCTGACTGAAACCAACAAGGCTGAGTCTCATCACACGGGGAGGGCAGGCTCCAAATAAAGTGCAAATGCCAGCGGACGCACGTCGCGGTGGTGTTATCTTCGGCTCCCTGGAATAACTTCCCATCAATAATTTACTCTACAAGTTACTACAGCAGTAGTATGGGTATAAATGGATGGTGAGAGTAACAGAAAAAAAAAATGAGATCCAACATAAAAGAAACTAGGTGATTTTTTATTAAGAAGAGAAAATATACACCTAAATTCAAGCTAAGTGAGAACTTGAACTTGGATCACTTAATTACTACTGTGATAAAAAAAACCCCACATTCATAACTTAGACACTACTTACTACTAGTAATAAATTAACTCTTAGATGCAATTAATGTGCCACGTACGTACTTGCCCACATTGCTGTAGACTACTACTCTACGGTCGCGTGCACTGGCACTGGTGCAGCTTCAATAATACTCCTGCCCCCTACCTACCGCTAGGACGGATCTAACGGTGGGGCAGGGGGTTAAGCCCTCCTCCTACCGTCACGGAACCTTTGAAGCTCCCATGAAATTTTTGCCATAGCTCACTGTGTTGGAGGGGCTCTAGAGCTTTCGTCGCGAGGTTGAAGACGGCATGACGCGACTTGGGCCTTTCCTTCGCTCCTTCCGGCAAAAAGGTTGTACTACACATGGTAGTAAAGGCGCCAGTGCCTGCTCCCGTTTCCCCACCACTCGTCCACTCCACACTCCACTGCACCAATGATGGCTACGAGAGCTATGAGTGCGAGCTGGAAGTTCCGAAACACCGTCGTTTTTCGTGCTCCAGCGGTTCCAAGGTCAAGGCATCAAAGGTTGGACCGTTTTCATCCCTAGCGCTCACCCCATACACTGACGCCGCCAGGCCACCACCACCACCGGTGGCAGAGTCGTAGTAACTTGAGGAAACCCCTGCCCACTTTCTCGCATCCTTGCCGTGTGCAGGCCACATCGGTGATTCATGACGGACGTGCGGTGAGGCGCACTGCGCACGGAGCACTAGCTTGTCGGTGAGTAGCAGCTTGCACACTACTGAGTAGGGGTGGTTGCGGAGTTCACCTTTGGGAGCAGGAGGGCGATGAGGAACACCAAGACCGAGGAGGAGGCAGATGGGAGGAGCATCCTTTTGAAGCAAAAGTAGGAACCATATGAATGGAAATTTCAACAAAACTTTGTAAATACGTGTGGGAGTCACGCGTGGACTTGGAAATTGACGAAAGCGATACCATCCAGACAATCTACAAGTGGCGGTGAAGGCTACCGGCCGTGGTGATTGGGTCCTACGATGACGTTATTAGCACCTAACAAGGGACGTGTCATATGGTCTCGAACTCTAAGGCGCACAAATTGAACGTACCAGGCAACCGTAAACGGAGGTGTTCAAACTCAAATGAACTAAATATTATGAACATTTTTTACGGGACTAGAGGCAGGTTACAATCGAATTGAACTACTCGCAGGGAGCATTACGAATGATATCCTCTACATCTAGCATGGCCAAGACGGCCTCGGCCACGGCGGTAAAAGTCACCGACCAGGTCCTCGCGTTGGTCAAAGGGCGACTCTGGTGGGAACCCTAGCTCCACCCCGTGCAGGTCCCCACCTAGCCAAAGCTGGGCGGCGGCCAGGCCCCAGCGGTCCCTTGGCAAATGCCGTGGTTGGCCACCTCCACGATCCGCACCCACAAGGCATGGAGACTCTGCTCTATGGTCGCCCTGCAGGAGCCACCGCGACGACGGCGACGACTGTTACCCCAATGAGGGCGTCGAAACGGCTGCTGTTTTCCGCTGACATCAGAGTGGTGAAACAGGCGTGGTCCTCGGCATCCCGGCAAAGGCGGATCACCTCCACCGTCTGTCGAGCTAGGTCATCATTGGCCCGACGCAACTCCGTCGCATTTATAAGGCATACTTTGATTTGGCACATTTTGCTAGGTCTCACCTTGAGTCCTTGACAATTCATTCTCTCTTATATCATGTTGCTTTTGACTATAAAATTATATGACCATAGAAAGTATGTTTGATTGCAAATATAATGGTAGTAATAACATTGTAACAAAAAAAGTTACAAGTTATTGATGATATTATATATATAAAAAAGGTTAGGCTCTGCTTGATGAATTATTATAACCAAAATCTTCATTATCATAATCCCATTATCCAGACAAGACATGGTTTTGGGATATTATGGGTGGTAAAAGCACAACTTGCCCTGACCAATTGTCTAACTTGCCAAACTAAAACATAAGACATGAATTTATCACTTTAACCAACCATAATCAACCACAATAATCAAAGGAGCAAAACACTCTGGTTAGTACAATCCATAATCATAATTATAGTAACCATATACATAATCAGATTATAATAATCCCTTAGTAATCAAATAAGCCCTTAGTATAAAGTTTAATTTTTGATACATGCTCATGCTTTATAAATCAGGACAGGTGGGGTAATTTCCATGTTTGCGTTAAGATAGGAACTCTTAAAGCCTTGTCGGTGTTTTGAGTCACCACCAACGAGTAAATTTCTAATATTGCGTCGTCTGCTCGGATGGTGTGCTTAGAGGACACGAGGTTTATCTTTGGTTGGGCAGAATGTCCCTACGCCCGATTCGTTGTTGCTACTCGTGTTACTAGCTTTGAAAGTTCGTAGTAGGGGTTACAAACGGACAAGAGAGGGACGGTCCCAAGTCCTTTGGTGAAATGAGTGAACAGGTTTGAGAGAGCTTAATTCTTTGCTTTCACCGTGTGTTCGGGGTTCGATGGGTTTGTTCGGACCTAGCTTGAATCGATCTGGTGCCCTTTAATGGAGCGCCCTGCTTTCCCTTTTATAAGCCAGGGGAAAGCACGGGTTACAGCGGAGGGAAAGAGGAGAACAAGAGAGAGCCGAAGGCCTTCAGGATCATCGGGTCCTTCTTCTCCTTCATGCGGGTCCCACCGACACTATAGATGTCAACAGGGATGGAGCCACATCGTGGTCTTGTCCGTCACTGGTGCCATACGCAGGCGTTGTCTGCCGGTTAGGCCGCTCCACTCTGTCCTGGTGGACGTTGTGGTGAACCAACATGCCTGTCAGTGTTCATACGAGGGTTAGTCAGAATAGTACCGGTATGCCCGACGCTGTTCTTGATGTGAATCCTCAGGTATGGCACGTCGAGACATTGGATACCCAACTCGATGGTGATGCATAGGCCGTTGATGAGCGCCTCATACTCGACCACATTGTTGGAGGAGGAGAAATGGAGGCGAACCATGTACCTCATGCGTACCCCGAGGGGCGAAACGAAGACCAGTCCCGCGCCGGTGCCTTTCTTCATTAGCGATCCATCGAAGTACATCATCCAGTACTCTTGGTCAACGACCGCTGGTGGCATTTGGACCTCGGTCCACTCTACAATGAAGTCAGCCAGCATTTGGGACTTGATGGCCGTCCGGGGAGCATACAAAATGCCTTGACCCATCAGCTCGAGTGCCCACTTCGCGATTCTTCCCGTGGCATCCTGGTTTTGGACGACCTCGCTGAGAGGGAAGGACGTCATGACCATCACCGGATGTGACTAGAAGTAGTGACGCAACTTCCTCTTGGCGATAAGTACGGCGTACAAGAGTTTTTGGATCTGGGGGTAGCGAGTCTTGGAGTCGGACAAGACCTTGCTAATGAAGTACATGGGACGTGTCCCTCTTCTTCTCACTCTACCACCAGGGTGGCGCTGACCACTTGTGTGGGGCCTTTGTCAGAAGCTGCTTCACCGCATCAAGTGCCTCCTGGGCCTCGGGCGTCCATTCGAAATGGTCGGCCTTCTTCAGGAGATGATAGAGGGGGAGACCTCATTCGCCGAGGCACGAGATAAAGCGATTGAGCGTGACAAGGCACCTTGTAACTCATTGTACCCCCATTATGTTCTGAATCGGGCCCATCCTCGTGATAACCGAGATCTTCTTCGGGTTTGCTTCGATGCCACACTCGGAGATGATAAAACCCAGCAGCATACCCCTTGGGACCCCAAAAACGCACCTCTCGGGGTTGAGCTTAATGTCGTTTGCTCGGAGTTTTGTGAAGGTCTGCTCAAGGTCAACTACGACCTGGTCAACCCGTTTGGACTTGACCATGATGTCATCCATGTAGGCCACAACGGTAGCCCGATGAGGTCCTCGAAACACTTGAGCATACAACGCTGGTACGTAGCCCCTACATTTTTTAGACCAAATGGCATTGTGACGTAGCAGAATGATCTGAAAGGGGTGATGAAAGATGTCGCGAGCTAGTCGGACTCTTTCATCATGATCTGATGGTACCTGGAGTACGCATCAAGGAAGCAAAGGGTTTCGCACCCTGAGGTTGAGTCGACTACTTGGTCTATGCGTGGCAAAGGAAACAGATTCTTTGGACACGCTTTGTTGAGACCCGTGTAGTCAACACACAGTCTCCATTTCCCACTCTTCTTTCGTACAAGAATGGGATTGGCTAACCACTCAGGGTGGTATACTTCCCTAATGAATCCGACCGCCAAAAGCTTCGTGATCTCATCGCCGATGGCCCTGCGCTTCCCTTCGTCGAAGTGACGCAAGCGCTGCTTCACCGGCTTGGAGCCTAGCCTGATCTTCAAGGCATGCTCGACGACTTCTCTCAGAATGCCTGGCATGTTTGAGGGTTTTCATGAAAAGATGTCTCTGTTGGCGCGGAGGAAGTCGACGAGCGCGCTTTCCTATTCGGAGGAAAGCGTGGTGCCAACGTGCACCACTTTGCTCTTGGAGCTATTGGGGTCTATGAGGACCTCCTTGGCGCCCTCCATTGGCTCAAAAGACCCGGTCGACCGCTTGGGATCAGGTGCTTCTTTGGTGACCTCCTTAATGACGGCCGCAAGCTCCTTGGAGGCGACGATTGCCGCGGGGTGTTCGCAGCACTCGACCTAGCACTCATAGGCCCACTGGAAGGAGGTGCCGATGGTGATGACCCGCATGGTCCTGGCATCTTTAGCTTTAGATAGGTGTAGTTGGGGACGGCCATGAACTTCGTGTAGCATGGATGTTGTAACAGAACCGCCCAATTTATACAAGATCAAGTATGGCTGTCCCCGCTAACACGTTGACACACACATACCTTCACTCATATAAACCCGGTAGTCCGCCGAGTGTCCCGAAAGACCTCGGTAAATCAACATCACAACCAAGATCGCGTGATTAAGCAAATACACATCACATACACAGGGTTGCAGCAGAAATAATATTACAATTGGGTTCACAATTAAAAGTACCAGTTTGGGTTTCAAAACCATTTAGTGAAAACAACATAGCTTTCAAATGATTACATTAATATAAGTTCCAAATATATTGCTAGCATAAGTGACATCATCCGATAAAAGCATATAGATGAGAAGTAACTATAGAATCACCGAGCCACCGGCGGTTAGCCACCATCTTCATAGGCCGAGAACTTCACCTGCAACATGGTGGGATAAACCCTGAGTACGAGAAGGTACTCAGCTAGACTTACCTGTCAAAACCAGAAATAAAGGACACCAAGAGTCATGCAAGGCTTATGAGGTGGGCTAGCTTGACATAGTTGCATAAAAGAGCTTATGAATATAGTGCCCAATTTAAACTTAGCATCAAGTTTATCATCATTTACCTGTCCACTAGATTAGCACCTGTACTAGAGCACTCACTTATTAGGAGCAAACAATATTAACCATAGCAGGTATAATAAGGCTGTCATCATCATATCATCATTTCTGAACCATTATGTTATTTAGTGTATCTACTTTAGAGATAAGCCCGTCAAGTTCTCACTAACCGGGAGAGACGGCGACTCGAATCGAATTACAACTCAGCTGAGGGGGTATTCCTAACTCTCACCCTGGCATACTTTGCAAGGGTAGCCGTGGGTCACCTTTGGGACAACTCAGAACCAAATTTGCGGGTTCGATCAACGCCAAAGACTCTCGGGGATTACCCTTCCGCGGGGACGATCGGGACTTTTAAATCACACCGCCTTGGACTCACGCCTATGGCTCCCTTCCGAGGCACACTTTATACTTATCGACTCCCGGCCCGAGGTGAGCTACTCGGCCATGGTCGGTCTTGGACACGCCAACTAAGAGAGAGGCATGCGTTCAACATGAGCAGAAAAAGGCTCCAAGATTCAGTCCTTAATCGACACAAACGGAGTCATCGCAAACCAAGCACGCCTCATCCGGTCTTCATTTCAAATTAAGACTGGTTCTTTTCCACGATAGCAAATATAGCCAACCGTGCCATATGTATCTTCCTATATCTCGCGGTGACAGAAATCACCCGACTTCTACCGTGTTAAAGCGGGGCTAAGCACTACATGAGCTCGAGCTACATAGGATTTGAGGTATCAATATCCGGACAAGGATTGGATAACCAATGCAAAGCAAGTGTTTGCATCCAACACCTAAACTTAATGCAACAATATATATGTAACAATAATACTTTAATCTGTATTTCGGAAATTAGGAGGCTTAATATGCTCAAGGGGCTTGCCTGGGATCCAACACAAGTCGATTCACTTAGCTTGCACCGTCTGGTGACATCTCAGGTCCTATCACTTGCTTAGTCCTTCCATCTTCGGGATATATCCACCAAACCAAATCTTCGGGTTTAGCTCCAACATCACATCCTTCACATGGTTCATCTAGCGCACCTAGATGAGATGCAAGATGCAAGTGTATGAATACATGGAAGTGCAATAGACGATGCATCGCATGCAGTAAGTAAGACAAGCACAAGGTTACATTAACATGCACAAGCACTTCGCATTGCCTACTTTAAATATCGCACAATTTATCATCCCACGATAGCAAATAAGATGACAACACCAAGCATGACACAAATTTCCCAAGATCTCAGGTACTCTAACTCAACCATCATCAAAGGTATGAGCCACACTTAGCAATATACAAGCAAACAACTATAATTGGAATCTGTCAATTTCTGGACATGCAAACAGCAGCTACAAGATTTAGCTATAACTGGAGTTACACAAATCCAAATGACTTGCAAGAAGACTTTTTGGAAAGATTTTGGAATTTTCTACAATTAATCTTTAATCGTCTTAGCAGGATTCTCAAGTTAACTAAGTCAAATATACCCATTTACAGAAATTGGTCCACAATTGACAGAGAGCAGCCATTTCTGAAGCCCAACTTTAAACAGGCATAACTCACAAACTACAAGGCCAAATATCACCAAATTTTAACAGCAGCTAGATACATGAATTATCTACAACTTTTGTATAAACAAGTTTCACAACAAAGCACATTATCATGAAGAACTTTGCTAGGTTCCCAGATCTTTCCATAAACCACATTTGCAAGAAAATAAATATTAACTTATGTTGCAAACACATAATTAGGCAAAACCAACTTTACCAACATGTCACACATGACTAAAGAACACCAGAAAACCTAGTGTCCATGACCAAATAAATTCTTTTAATGCATTTCTTAATTTATTTTAGATAACAAGGTGACTTAATGAACATATACCAAAAGTATACAATAAATTCTACAAAAATTACAGTGGCTCACATATCCTCTCAATAGTCTACTGTACAAATTTCACTCCATTTGAATATGTATAGCAACCTCTATGAAAAAGACAAGTTGCTAAAGCAAGAAATCATGTGAGAGCAAGATAAACCAATAACTCACTCATACTTCATCCAATACTCATGAAAGTTTTACCACACATCAACTATCACATGAGTAGCATGCCACTAAAATTTCACTTCATTTGCAGCCCTAGATCTGCAGTTATGGAAAATAACAAATTCAACTAGCATTACAACCTTACTGCACAAATCTATTTTTACCGCAAAATATTGAAACTAAAACATGCCATATTATAGATCTAATGCATAGATAATTTCACAAGGATTCCAAAAAGTCCTCATTTGCTATTTTACGAATTTCCTATGAATTACTATGAATTTCCAAAGATTCAGCAAATTTACTGCAAATGGGTCCTTATCGGCACTATTCATTTGAGTCATAGACTTCGCAGTTAGACCCTTCCATTTTGTCAAATTTGAGCCCGAGGCCCCTGGTCGGAATTAAAAGTAGAGGAGCATGCCGGACTTGCTGTTGCCGACCGAAGGAGGCTCGTCGGCGGCGGGGGATGGGCCGGCGGCCTCACCGACGGCCTGAAGCCAACAGAGGTGGTGCGGAGGGCGTCGACGATGAGGGCTGCACCGTGCTGCCTTGAAGTGACCGTCTCGCGCCTGTTCTGGCCCTAGCTCGGTTAGTAGCAACCCGTGGTGGCTCGGCAGCGGCAACCATGAACGTCGATAAGCTCATTCATGGCGGCGCCGGCTGGAGAGGAGCAGCGGCGGCAAGCCAAGGTGGAGGATGAGGATGCGAGAGGCAAGTGAGTAGGGAGGCGGCTAAGGTGGAGGCGAATGGGAGCTGCATAGGTGATAGACGGAGGAGGAATGGCAGCGGCAAAGGAGCTCGCTTGTCGACCATGGCGGCGGGCGCACCGTGATGATGAGAGCTGGAGAGAGGGCGAATGGAGAGGGCGGCAAGGCTCAGCTCACTCGGCTGTCCAAGACGAGGAGAGCAAGGCGAGGTGGCGCTCATGCGACAAGCGAGGCCACCACGCGGTGTTCGGTTCCAAAGCAGAGTTCGCCGTGAAGCCACGCAGAAGCAAAGACAGATTCAAATTTTCTAATTCTACCTCAAAACTACCACCGACATCCGATGTTCATCCCTCCAAATCTCCTAAACCACTTAGTTTTGGCACAATCCGTAGTCAAAGTCTGATTCATCCTGGTTGGAGAGATACAAGGCTCCGAAGCGGGGTACACGAAACTGAAATTTCAGGTTTCAGATTAACTCAGACTTAGAATATTTTTAGACTCACGAAAGCAAAGCAGCAGATTCAAAGTTTGAGCCTCGGTTTGACATTCTTACAAGCTGATCTGGCTCTTGGTACAAAAACAAAGTTTGTTCTACTCCACTCAAACTTCAACTTTTGTTTAGGTTCCACTGCCATGCAAGCAATTGTAAGCCCACAGTTTAAACTAAGTCAAAGTAAGCGTCACGATAAAGCTTAACTTAGAGTTATCGACCGATTGAGGCATTTTCTTGACTCGCTCAACATGAACCTTTCATGACTTTTGTTGTAGAGTTCAGCTAGAGTCATTTGGGCAAGGTTGCAAGGTTTGATTGATGACCTACATTTCCATTCACTTAATAGTGCAATTCAAGCACTTAGTAAAATCATTCCAATAAGGATATAACTTATCATTTCATGTGACTTTTTGATTCCAAACTTTATGAAACTTTTCCAGTGATCAATATAGATGGATATTGATGTGAGACACATGAAGATATTCCAATAACACTAGCCAAGCATATATCCTGAAAAGGGCCTACATGTAAAGCAAGGGTGCAATATACGAGTTTAGGTTGGGGCTCATTTCCAAAGGTTTGACCTTGACATCTTCATCGTCACTCAATCTGTTATGTTTGCCTCAAACCCATAGCTTAACTAGTGACAACACCTAGGGTGTTACAGATGTCCCAGGATGGCATGGTAGGTTCCATGGAATCTGACCACATCGAAGGTAAGGGTCTCCATCCTATAATTGGATGGATCCTCAAAGGTGATAGGTAGATCGATTTGGCCGAGTGGCACGGCCTGCTTTCCAGGCATGATGCTGTGGAAAGGCACCCCGGTCGGCCAGATGCGCACTCGATGGTTGCCCATGGCATCGAACGTTTCCACGCACATGATGTTGAGGTTGCTGCCTCCATCCATCAGTACCTTGCTGAGTCACGTCGTGCCAATGATCGGGTCGACCATGAGCGGATATCGTCCCAGCTACGGGATGCATTCCGGGTGGTCGATCTGATCGAAGGTTATGGCAGACTCCGACCATCAAAGGAAGGTAGGCTCGGGCGGCTCGGTTGTATAGACCTCGCGGCGCGCAAGCTTCTGGTGATGCTTGGAGTCGTAGGCCACCATCCATCCAGTGTCGGAAAGCCGCCATCCTTCCCCTCGACGTCTTCTGTGGCCGGGTTGGGGTCCCCCCTGTGCTCCCCCTTGTTGGAGCCTTTGGACAAGAACCACTTCAAGAGGCCATAGTCCTTGTATAGGTGTTTGATGGGGAAAGCATTGTTCGGGCATGGCCCTTTGAATAGCTTCTCAAAGTGGTTCAGGGTACCCTCTATGGGCTTTCGACCCCCCTTATGGTCGGCGGTGGCCACGAGCGAGCCCTCGTGCCGCTGCTTGTTCTTCTTCTTGCTGGGACGGTTGGACGCGCCTTCGCCGGCATCCTTGTCCCGCTTCGCCTTGCCTTTGAGGCGGTCGAAGATTGCTCCAACTGCCTCCTCACCCGAGGTGTGGCTGGTGGCGATGTCGAGGAGCTCCTTGGTAGTTCGCGGGCCCTTACATCCTAGCTTATGGACTAGGGACTCGCAGGTGGTCCCAGACAGGAAAGCTCCTATGACATCGGCGTCGGCGACGTTGGGCAGCTCGTTGCACTGCCAGGAGAAGCACCGGATGTACCCACGAAGGGTTTCCCGGCCTTCTATCGATAGTTATTGAGATCCCATGGGTTCCCTGGACGCTTGTATATGCCCTAGAAGTTTCCCACGAAGATCTCTTTTAGGTCCGCCCAACTTTAGATTATGTTGGGTGCAAGGTGTTCCAACCATGTTCGTGCCGAATCAGCCAGGAACAATGGAAGGTTGCGGATAATGAAATCATCATTATCCGCTCCACCAGCTTGGCAAGCAAGCCGATAATCCTCGAGCCATAGTTCGGTGTTCATTTCCCCAGAGTATTTTAGGATGTTGGTTGGTGGTTGGTACCGTGGTGGGAAGACGGTGTTGAGGATGTGTCGGCCGAAGGCCTGAGGTCCCGGCAAGTCAGGGCTCGGGCGTCGGTCCTCGCCGCTATCGTAGCGTCCAACACGACGAGGGTGGTAGCCACGGCTAGCTCCCTCCCTTGCATTCCAGCGGGTATGCCTACGGGCGTCAAGGGTGTCCCGCGCATCACGGTGGTGGTCGAGACGCTCATGCACCGGGACCGCGGCGCGTGGCCTGTCGCCTTACGGCACCTGGTGGACTGACGCATCCTTGTCGGGTCGCTCTGAGGGTGTGCGCTGGCTAGCGTCGACCTCGCGTCGTCGGGACAGTGAGCTCTTGTCCTGCTACGCCGCTGCACGCTCAAGTAGCGTGTGAATCTCGTGATGGGCCCGATGATCCTCGGGCGTCGCGGGCCTTGGGAGGCTCCGGAGCAAGGCCGCCATAGCAGCGATGTTCTGGCTTGCCCAGGCGAAGTGTGGGAGAGCTTCATCATCATCGATGATCCTCCGGTTCACGTCGTGGGCCATGGCGCGCGCATGCCCACCGTCTCTGTGGCACTTGAGCTCCGCGCATTCCTGCTCGAGCTGGAGTCATGCTTCTTTAGCTCTTGGTGCCGTGCCTTCAGCTGCTCCACCCGCAGGCGGGGTGGGGCCCCATCATCCCCCTCGGCCTCATCGTCGAGGTCGTTCGTTGGGGTAGCCTCTTCTTCGTGGATGCTTTCGACGTGTCCCTCGAGGGTACCTACTATGAAACACTCACGAGAGGGGTGATGGCTCCCCCTGCTGGTGTTAGAGCTGGAGGGTGACTTTGATTCTCCTGCAAGGAGGTCATGGAAAGTATCCACGACATATTCGGTCATCCCCATGAACTCATCGTTCGTAAGGGATGGAGGCGTGCGTTACGCCATAAGGTGGCCAACGGTCTCCACGGTGTTGCGGAGACCAGACGGGAGCACTGTCGGGGCGTTCCGGATGAGGTATTCCGGGGAGAGCGGCTCTCCTCCAGTGAGCTGCATCATGACATTAGTGAACGAGAAGGTGAGGTGGCGTATGTTCTCCTAGGACAGTAGGGGTCTCAGGAAGGCGCCGAGCTGGTGCTCTAACCTCCTGTAGTCGAAGCCGAGGAGCTGATTGCTCCCGGGGGCATAGGCCTTTGGTGTGTGCAGCTGTAGTTCCTCAAGCGCCTCGGCGATCGCATCGAGGCCGGTGGAGTGGAGAGGTTGGACGACGACGGGAGTCCACACCAACTCTACCTCCGTCGTGACGATGAAGTCTAGGTTCCCGAAGCGCACGTGCGTGCCTGGGGACCCAGCTGACGTTGTGACTAGCCATCCGAGGCCTAGTGTGGATGTCGAGATGTGTAAAAGGCCCCTACCTAGCGCGCCAACTATCGGTGTTTCGAGTCACCACCGACGAGTAAATTTCTAATATTGCGCGTCTGGCTTGGATAGTGTGCTTAGAGGATATGAGGTTTATACTAGTTCGGGCAGAATGTCCCTACGTCTAGTTCGTTGTTGATGCTCGTGTTACTAGCACTGAAAGTTCGTAGTGGGGGTTACAAATGGGTGAGAGAGGGATGGGTCCCAAGTCTCTGGTGAAAGGAGTGAACGGGTGCTGAGAGAGCTCAGTTGCTGCTCAGCCGTGTGTTCGGGGTTCGATGGGTTTGTTCGGACCTGGCTTGAATCGATCTGATGCCCTTTAATGGAGCGTCTTGCTTTCCCTTTTATAGGCCAGGGGGAAGCATGGGTTACAGTGGAGGGAAAAAGGAGAACGAGAGAGAGTCGAAGGCCTTCAGGATCGCCGGGTTCTTCTTCTCCTTTATGCGGGTCCTGCCGACACTATAGATGTCAACAGGGACGGTGCCATGTCGTGGTCTTATCCATCACTGGCACCATGCACTGGCGTCGTCTGCCGATCATGGCGCTTCACTCTGTCCTAGTGGACGTTGTGGTGAA
This sequence comes from Miscanthus lutarioriparius, assembly GCA_904845875.1. Taxonomy (NCBI): domain Eukaryota; kingdom Viridiplantae; phylum Streptophyta; class Magnoliopsida; order Poales; family Poaceae; genus Miscanthus; species Miscanthus lutarioriparius. The sequence continues at coordinate 94,515 of CAJGYO010000260.1, forward strand.
CCGACGTGCCTGTCAGTGTTCGTACGTGGGTTAGGCAGAACAGTACCGGTACGCCCGACGTTGTTCTTGATGTGAATCCTCAGGTATGGCCCGTCGTGGCAAAGGGTTACATCGGGGCGTGCCGATCTCTTCCTTGGCGTCAGAGTTTTGACCCAGGCCCATACACTTGGACCCGGAGTGGTTGGCGGCGGTATGGGACCCCATCGGGCAAGGCGGAAGCTGCCCCCAGAGGTCGGGCGAGGTGGAGTCCACACCCTCGGGGTCGGGCGAGGCGGGGCCTGCCCCTAGAGGTTGGGCGAGGCAGAGCCCGTGGCCTCGGGGTTGAGCAAGGTGGGGCCTGCCCCCCAAAGGTCGGATGAGGCGGAGCCCGCGACCGCGGGGTCGGGTGAGGCAGAGACCGTGGCTCCGGGGTTGGATGAGGCGGAGCCTGCTTCCAGAGGTCGGGCGAGGCGGATCCCGCGGCCTTGGGGTCGGGCGAGGCTGAGCCCAGCCCCAGAGGTCGGGCGAGGCGGAGTTTGCATGCCTGAGGGTCGGTTGGAGCTGTAGTCACGCTCTTGACTGCTCGGATGAATCAATGTTGATGGTTATTAGCTCCTCCTCTTTGGTACCCTAGTATTGGTCCCCGACAAACCTAGATTTCTGCTTTTAACGCATGCATATCTGATTAGCAATTGGATCATGTATCCATAAAATCACCTTGGTGGCCATTACATATTTCATTTCCATATAAATCTTCACATTTAACGATTTACTAAATGATGTCTAAGGTCGCATCCAATGGTTTATACAAGATCATAATCTTAAATAGGACTTTTTCACACATTAAAGATATGAAGGCACGCCGAATCGGCGGCCTCCCAGCGTGTCCACGTAAGTTTCATTTGAGTGGTACGTTGGATAAAAACTGCACGGACTAGATGCATCACCATGTTATCCATCCATGCAGAACCAACTCAACCAAGTTGGTGCATGCACATTGAATGTAGCGGTGAATAAATGAACATCATGTACTTAAGCCATCTACTAGGCTCTAAGCGGTCATGTCACTTGATTTCTACCCCTCACAATCCACCGATAATCGACATTGAATGGAGCAAGTGGACGAGATAAATGAATAGGTATTTACATGCCATAAATTTGAAAATAGGACGCCACGTCCGAACATGCAATGCCCTTTTCCCATTACATACAATAATTGACTATCGCTTTTTCTCTTTACATACAAGAATTTACTATCAAGTAAATAAGTGCATACATAAATGAAAGAAGGTATTCACATGCGAACTTCACTCAAGAATTTGAAAACATATCGCCACGCCCGGGACCATAGTATTAACAACACATGTGGATAGATCAATGGACAATAGGTATTTACATACAGAAATTCACTACCGAAGAATTTGGAGACATGACGCCACATCCGAACCATAGTATTAGCAACACATGTAATGCCTTATTCTCTTTATATACAAGAGTTTACTATCAAGTAAGCAAGTGGATGATAAATGAACAAAAGGTATTTACATGCAAAAATTCACTCGATAAATTTGAAACTGCTAGCTCGAAAGCAGGTGGGCACATTTAATGCCTCTCGTCCTTACTACTCTCTCCATGTATGAACGGCGCACATTTCTCTATCCAAAAACAATTCGCCACTTCTAGGACCATGCATGGACGGTGGACATTTGTACTTGCACATAAAGAACTTGCAAAGTGTTGCTTCAGACAAGAACTCGATTAAAAAACTTCACATGCGCCGCATAGGTCAAAAGTAGGTGGACGCATTTAGTGTCTCTCCTAGATGAAAAATAGCTCCCACTTCGAGGAACATGCATGGTCATTTGTACTCTCACATGCATCCATGCGTGCAGGATGCTTAGGTTGGGCCCCATTGCCACTAATGAGCTCCTTGCACCCAGTGGTGGCAGAGGCGCCCATGCCTCCTTAAGTCTCCAGCTCTTGCCTATATAACCATGTGGTGTGCCATCCATTGCTTCATCGCCCTCCTCTCGGTGCTTGCTTGCATGTGCCCTCATTTTAGTTCCTCCAATATATATCCTTATGTGGTTGCGGTCACCTTCCTGGGTGAAGTAAGGCCCATGTATAGGTGGTTTGCTTATATAGTTTTTATGTAGAACTATTCTTGGCAAGAGATCAAGGTCTGCTCGCAAGGAACTATTCTCTAGGCAGAAAGACAGGGCAAGGTAGATCCTTCGTTCTTTTACAATTTTATTGTCTGGGTTCCATCAGTTGGGTGGCAAAGTATTTCCACCTTGCAGTTGCAATGGCGAGTAAGCCTACATCTGTGGACTCCACCATCAAAACTACCTATCGCTACATAGCTTCATCCAATAGATCTGATGATATTCTATGCGCCACATGTTGGTGCCATAACCAGTGTTCTAGTTTTAAGTCTGTCAAGTAGTGAGTAGTGCACCGTTGTGCTATATCCTTGGCCTATGAGTCCTTACTTGTGTTGGCCTTTGGAGGTCCCTGGGCTATTGTATCCACGAGTCCACTTTGCCAGCTTAGTAGATATAAGGATCTTTATGCCTTACTTGTGTTGCCCTTTGGAGGTCCCTGGCCTTTGGAGGTTCCTAGCCTTTGGAGGTCGCCAGAGTGGCTTAGCAGTGTGTTGGTACCAGCCATCTAAGTTACTGAACTCAAAGAAATAATTTGTAGGCCCCTGTTTGTTTTTGCCCCTTTGTATTCTTTCCTCAGTTTGCTTAAAGTGTTTCATCTAATTTCCTTCCATGTAGGCATATCCAGTGCCATGTACAATACGTGAATATCTATGTGATGCGTGCACTTCCAATTTGACTCCTATGTGGTAATAAGTTTGTGCAATTTGGTTCGCTTGAGAATTGTAGTGCTGTGATGCGTGCACTCCCAACTTGACTCCTATGTGGTAATAAGTTTGTGTGATTTGGTTCGCGTGAGAATTGTAGCGCTTTGTCGTGTAGAGTCCGGTTGGAGAATGCCAAAAATGCAAAAGCAATGAGTGCCGCCATGGAGATTGTGGAAACCGGGATGATGCAAGAGGGGGGCGCAAACGACGACTGATTGCTTTCCTACTTCTCCGTTCAGCAGCTTTTGCATGAACCAATACCCCAACATTGGATCTGAGGTTGGGTTCTGAAAAAAAAAAAATATTGCCGTCGACCTACCGAGAATGCGTGGCGGGGATCGACAAATTGGAGGAATCAAGAGGATGCATCGACCATATGTCGTTGTCACTTTATCGAGGATAACATGTTGTGTCATGTGGACTCTTAGGTTGGAAGAATCAACAGGATGAACTAATCTGGTTGATCGCCTCCGCCTCACACTCACTCACTGCAGCCCATGTTGTTTGCCTCCCTTGGCCACGCGCAGATATAGTAGCATCATGCTTACATCCACCTGAGCCGCAAGACAAGACACGTGCAATGACTGGCCTAGCTTAGCATTGCGGTGTGCCGCCTTCAATTCAAACATCGTGAGTGGCGGACCCATGATTCGATCATGACTATGGCCCGCACTTGGCACCGAGAATCATCAATTGTGTTTTTACTTATTATAGAAAACGACCCATTACCGTCAAGCCAAAAATTAATTAAAATGAAGGTGAAATGTCTAATCAATATGATGATTGCACATTACTCACCTCCAATGTAAATCACCCCATATGGTAGTAGCCAAGACACGCCCAACATCTCATTCACCTCCAGTGACATCAAACCATGAATCAGAACTTCATTAAAATTTAACCCCACAAAATTTCAGTGGTCAAAGACTGAATTAATGAAAATATGCAGCGTTAAACTATTTTTTTTGGATGACAAGCTCAATAGAAAGATTGAATAAGCGTTAATCCATGTGCTTGTGCACACCAGTCTCTATTTATGCAAAACAATTGCCACACTCTTGAAGCAACAAGTCGGTCATTAATGAACTAACAAAGCGGGCAATGAGTGCCATAGCAATAGAACATCGCAATGACTACTCACTTAGTAGTTCTTAGTACACATACCAAAGTAGCATTTCTTTTCCCCATTAAGAGAGAGTTACATATTAGTACAAAACCAATTAACTTGTGGTGCCGGATCTGTGTAAAAAAAGCGAACTTAGTAATAAATCAGCTTAAGAATGTGTAGAGAACTAGCATGGCCAAATAAATGATTAACTTGTGGTTTCTTTAGTAGTGTACTTGAAACTAATCTAACTCCTTACAAGCACATTATGAGAGGCATCACATGTCCGTTCCAGTTGAGGTAGATGGAAATTCATTGTAAAGTCCCTAATGCCATTGTACCATGCAGTGACAAGAAAATGGCATTAGTCTGAGCTTTTGCAGAAAGTTTTGAGCATAACCTAGAACCAAACTCTAAAATATGGAGTACGTGCTAACATTCTAGGTGCAAACACAAAGAGAGAAGGGCAGGAAACCTTACATATTGGAATATGCATTCGACAGAATCATTGCCACTCCAAACTCTAGCAGGACAACAAATTATGAGATTAGCTTTTCAATTACCTAAATATCTCTGAGCACCTGAAGTCCTATTCACGTTTATTGACCTTGAGAGCAAGGCTGTAGTGCTGCACGTGACCAGTCCCTCCAGTTTGTTCTGCACAAGCGCAGAGTAGAATCAGACAAAAGCCCATAACTAATAGAAGTTTTTTAGTAATAGTACAACATGAAGAGAGTTATGTATCATGTCCATATGTTTTGTTTTTAGAGATACTGCAATGAGTAAGAGAAGTGCATTCCTATAGTTATTTGTAAATTTCAATTGATGATCACCGAGACAAATTGAATTCTCGCTACGTGAGACATGCTAATGAAGTAATGCAAGTATCACGAAATATCAAAGGAGATTGAGTTCAAAAAAGGCACTTGTATCCACTCATTTGGAGGCAAAGAAACTGAATATTAGGACAAAGAAATAAGTCAAGGAGCTTCTCCTACAACCAGTAATAATTTGCAATGATCACTCAGATGAGTAATGGGCATATTATATCCCTGTAATATCAATCAGCCTCTTCTAGCATGGCAGGACATCAAACAACATTTGTCAATTACAATCAAACTTGCATATCTTCATGGTCCCACAATCAAAACTCCCGAAACATATATGGAAAAGGTTCAAAGGTATAGAAATAATTAGCAAGCACTATATGATTGCTCAATCGAGAAAGATAACATAAAGAAATGAAAATCGAACTATGCATCTGTTGTGTCTTTTGGTTTTGTAAAATTGGAACATTAGAGAATAGGAGGAATTTTCATAACTGCAGAAATAATTTTCTTGTGACTGCTTTAAAATTGATTCCGTTGTTAAATTTTCAAATGTCACCGGTGGACAAAATCGCGTGCAAGTGTAGAGATATCGCCATGTAGCTTTGCATCAATTTTTATGCTTTGAATCTGTTACAAAGCTTTTGCAGACCATGAACATGTTTATAGTTCGGTGCATATTGGGTATTGTGGTCCGACATTTTTCCCGAAAAATATAATGTTACTCAAATCAAACTTCATAGAATTAAATGAAGTATCAGTAATACAAATATGCTAAAGAATAACAACCTCAAGTCAAGGTGAATTACTTGACAAAAATACGATATGCGATAAAAATTCTGAACAAAGTTTATATATTTTTTATCATATCAGATAAAAAATGGATGTGATCAAATTTGAAAGACTTGACCCACATTCTTCCTCATTGGGACCTAAATAATGTTTCAAACAACCTGCTGATGTGATATAAAACACTGAGAGATCAGTAATGCTCTGTATGCATCTACAACTCTTCACATATGCAACCGAATGAAGTCCAGTTCCTTGTTCCTGACACTTGCTTTGCTTTATTATGCATGTGAATGGTTAAATGCATGGAAAATAGAAGTTTTTGTCCCTGGTCAGTTTAACCCTATCAAGACATACTAACCGAATCCCAAAGGAAGCACCACACAAAATTGGACCTTTTTAGCCAATCACCACAGAAGGACCATAATCACAGAGAGGATGGAGATATTCTTACCCCACGCTAAGGCCAGTGGGGCCAATAGATGTCTGAAACATAAGATTGAACGGGTAGGGATCAGAAAGCGGATTCTTTGTATCAGGGGCAACAATGCCGTATTCCTTAATCTTTGCACCAAGTTCCTCTGCTGAGAAGTCATCCAAAATGGCAAGAATACGCTTAAATTCATCAGCCTTCTCTTGGGGCAAGGCAAGGTCTTTCTCAAGCTTCTCCTTGCAAAAATCTTTCAACAAGTGGTCAGCACGGTAGCATGTGCCTGTCTTCTCGTCTTTAACCATGAGGTCAGTAAACTTCTCGACATGGCCTGATGCCTTCAAGACAACCTCAGGCGTCACACAGGGGCAGTCCACCTCCAACATGTTCTCTTCCAAAACGAAGTGCTGGGAGAGAAATTAAGAATCTTGGTAATCTTAGCAAAGAAGAAGTAGAACAAAATGAATCATCAAATACAAGAAATAACTATACTCATGGTTACGACGGCGGCGCGGCCATGGAGGTGACGACGGCGGCTAGGGTTGCGGCGGGCTGGGTTCTGGGTTTAGGCGTGGAGCGGGAGAGTGAGGAGAAGATGAGCTGGGGGCGGAATCGCATAAAGACCATTGATGGATGCGGCCGGGCAACGAAACCGAGACGCACAAAGATCGTTGAGAAATGTGCATTTGAACCCTCGCATTTGTTGATTTAATATGAAAAGAGCTCATGGACCTATCTGAATCTGAAGGTTTCACAGACTTCATCTGTAGTTTATTATCCGCTTTCGATGAGAAGGAATGTTGGTTCAAAATTTTATTTTACTTAACTATAAACATTAAAAAAAACTTTTATAGATCGACAACGTCAAATTAGCAAAGATAGATTTGTTTAAAATGGAAATCGGTTAAAATTGAAATCATTTAACTTCTTAAAAGTAAGAATTACTTTCCTTTTAGCACAGATGGTGTAGTATTTATACAACCCGTCATTTGGGTTGTTTTTCGGGTTGATAAACCCGGTGGTGCTGAGTTTGTTGTGAGAGAAAAAACATCGCTTTGGTTGGCTAATAAGCGCTGGTTAAACAAACAATGAAACGGATCGATAGTATTTAGTAATGTTGCCATTGGTAGCAAAAACTGTGGACCACCCATGCAAACTCTACAATTTTTAGGCCTGGGGAAGAAAATAGTTAAAGGTAATAAATTAGAGAAGATAAGCTGGGCTTGTGTGTGATTCGACAAAAAGATGATGAGTCAATTGACCTGGTGATTACAAGACTGCTCATTTGACTCCGGTCGGGTTTTGTAGTTCTTCGTTGTTAATTTCCCCTTTGCAATGAGTGGAGCTTAAGACGATTCTTTCTTTTGAGGGTGTATCTGAAACATTGCCAGTATTCTGGGTCTCATCTGGACGGCGTGGATTTGGTCCCGGAGGATGGGAGCACACGTACGCGGGTCGCCGTCGGGAATAAAATGGCCGGCAAATGGTTACGAGGATCTCATCCCGTCTCTATCCAATGTGATTCGATGGCCTGTTTCTCTCGCTAATCTCTTTCTTCTCATCGGTGGATCCATGGATGACTGGATGCAACTCGGCGTCGTGTCTATCTGTAATTTCTGGACTCCTTCTGATTTCTTTTTTATGAGACGCGCACAAATTTAAAGATTTAGACACTGTAATATCTGATCAACAATTATCTTTTTTTATTCAGTTATATACCATTCTCAGATGGCAAAGGCCGAAACTTTGTTTCCTTATTAAAAATAATTATTTTTATGCAAAATTTTGTCCTATGAAAATTGTTAGTAAAATTGAAGGTCAAAATATACTTAAAGACCGTGCTCATGGCTTATACTATATCTTGAAAAGAATCTAGTGTGGATTATATCTTAGGACTCCTTTGGAACATTCATTCATTCATTCATTCCCCATGGTAAACCTCGAAATATCTTGTCAGCGTTGACAATCATAGGACAAGAACAACTGATTGCAATAGGATTGAGTTAATGATTGTTCTCTTCATGGCTTTCTCTGTTTGTTTTGTTTGTCCATGTTCTTGAGAAGATACATTTCACAATATTTGTCCATTATTAAGAATGTCAAGGTTGTAGAAATTACAAATTGATGGTCATTGGCCGCTGATTGTTTAGCAAGATGAGCTTTACATGTCATTTGAAAATTTTAAAATATTGATTTTCAAATTATGAAAACTTAAATCACAGATTTATGCTCATTGATGGCCCGTTCATTTGATCTGAAAGCTTGCCAAACCTGGTGAAAAAAAACACTATTCCGGATGAATTGTTGTGAGAAAAAACACTGTTTCAGCTTAAAAAAAAAGTCGAACAAGCCATTTTGAAGACAAGCGAACGGGGCCGATGTTGCAACGGAGCAAGCCTTCATGCTGCTGTCTTCTGTGGCTGTGTCAGACTCAACCACTGCTCGCACCCTGCAGTTCCAAGGCCAGCTGCGCGGGCGCAGTGTTCTCATTCTGGTTGATTCTGGGAGTAGCCATTCGTTCCTCAGCGCTGAGTTTGCCTCCCAGTCAATTCAGCCTCAGCCGCAAGATGTTTAAAGAGCTTCTTAGGCCTTGCGGGATATTACCGTAAGTTCATCAGTAACTTTGCTCTCCTAGCATGACCACTCACTGATCTGCTGAAAAAAGGAACACCGTTCGTGTGGACTTTGGCTCATACTGCTGCATTCAATGCGCTCAAGACAGCGTTGGTCTCGGCTCCAGTTCTGGCCATTTCAACTCCAAACAGATGCCAGTGATTCTGATGTTGGTGCTGTCCTTCTGCAGGAGGGCCATCCGCTTGCGGTTGTCAGTCAGCCTGTTCGGGAGGCCGTATCGTATCGTAGATTATTTACTGCTGGCTGGTTTGGTGTGAGAGAAAAACACTGTTTCCGGCTAGAAATTTACGATCGTTTACGAGCAAGCGAACAGGCTGAGTAAGTCTTTGGCCCCCCACACTCGGCTTCTATCTATCGCCTCGTTTAGTTTGTCCGAATCAGCGCCGCCGAATGCACTGTAGCTACAGTAGCGTTTTGTTTGTATTTGGTAATAATTGTTCAATCGTTGACTAATTAGGCTCAAAACGTTCGTCTCACAAAGTACAATCAAACTGTACAATTAGTTTTTTATTTCATCAACATTTAGTACTCCATGCATGTACCACAAATTTGATGTGACGGGGAATCTTCTTTTTACATAGTGTCAAAGTTTGGAATTTGGTGGGAACTAAACACCCCCTATATATAAGGAGTACCTTGCCATCTTGGTTGCTGTTGAACAGTGCGATCTTATTTACAACATGTCGAGTTTGCCATCTACACGGACCAACACAGTCTCATGCATGTCACCGACCAACGCTTACATACTCAGTGGCAGCTGAAAATGCATCACAAGTTGGCTGGTTTGCAATACAAGGTCATCTATAAGCCAGAGAGGCAGGGACCTCCAATTCTGCTGCTAATGCTCTTTCACGACACCCGAGCCCGCAAGGTCAACTGCAGGCTATCTCAGCCTCGATAAAAAAAAGTTGCTATGCAACGAGAAATTTATATTACACGTGTCTTCTTTCTCTACATTAATGAATTTACTATTAATAGATACTAGGAGTAAATTTCCATGCTGACATATGACCTTAGGGGCAGGTGTGAGTCGACCCATCTCAGATAAAGGCAGCCACGTCAACTGAGCCTACGAGTCAACTCCTGGCCCAACAATACTACAGGCCCCACGGCAAATTAAAAAACGATAAATAATGTGGCATTTGTTTCTCCCATCCTACTGCCTAACTGAGTACCAGCAGTAGCAGACAACGGTGTATGCAGTACGCGGCCAGCGACGCAGGCGCAACAGCCAGTAGTGCGCACAGCGTGCAGAGCAAGAGTGCGGAGCCGGTGCATGCATGCGTCAGTAGGGTGTGGTGTGCGTGAGTCTTTTTTTTTCTATTTTCTGTTGTGTTTGGTAAAAAAAAAGGTCATTTTGTAACTTTCAGTCTGTTCGCTTGTTGGTTTCAGCCAGCTCAAACCAACCAGCCAACAGTGTTTTCCTCTCACAAAAAACCAGCACCAGCCAGCTCAAACCAGCACCAGCACCAACCAGCGAACATGCCCTTTGTCAGAATATAGACATTATGGATCTCATTTTGTTCAGAAAATTATTTCCAACAACATAGTACAAACGGCATATAATTTGAACTTATGGTTTGAAAAATATCGCAGTTTAAAGTTTGAACGCTAAAAAGATTCCTTTGTATGCAGGTGGAGGCCACATGTTTCATATCTCAACACCAGGCATGCAGATGGGTGCTGTACGCAGCAGAGCCCACACCTGGCGCGCGGACGCATGCGCGCGCAACCACGGGACATATATAAATGTGTCTGCTGGTTGTGCTTGGCAAGGTAAGCCTCGGTAGGCATGCAAAGTTGTAGGAGGAGCGGGCGTCTCTGCGCGTGTGAAAAATCTTTGCATGTAAAAGAGAGGCATTAAATATGCTCACCTGTTGGTCATACACCATATTTTGGATAATTATTATCTTGTTGTTTCTCCATTGCCCTCGTGTATCCCGACTTCTGGAGTAAGTATTGGTTATACTAGGTTGCTCTTAACCATGTAACTTTAAATCCCGGTGTAATTTAGTGTTCGACGCCGTGTAATCTTTCGTATAGTTCTAGATTTACGAAATGTGTTGTAGTTTCGTCTAAGGGGAGTGGATCCTAACTCACTCTTTTGTATACCCTCGCGTTACGAGGCGTACTTGTGTTGTAGTTTTTGCTCTTTCCACCTGTAATGTAATCCTAGCCAATGTTGTGCTTTGAATCTAAATGTGTTAGTTGCTTGAGCCTAACTCCATCAAATACTTTTTTCCACTAACATGTCATTGATTTGCTGGTCTAGAATGACAACCAACCTCTATGTTGATTTACAACATTGTAATGAAAAAAACCACGTTACCTTTTCTTTCCATATTTTCCCATTTAATGTACCAAATAGACTAACTTTTTATAGCAACGCGATGAGAAAACATATTAGACATATGAGCCATATTTCTCAAGATTTTTTCTATATCAAACACATCACCCGCAGCGAAGCGCGGGCAGCAATGGCTAGTTTATAGGATGGTATGTTATATAGAATAACTGATTCCATTGAATTGGATCCTTGAAGGGCACACACATATGATGTGGAATAAAATATTGTTCCTTAGTATTATTCCCACCGTAGCAAAGAATACACAGATATGGCAAACTAAGTTCTTAAAAGCATTTTTATTACACGTGACGCTCTGCTGCCGCCCATCGAACATTTCCATAGATGGACACATTTCCTTTTGTCGTAGGTCAACGAAAACAGTGAAGATCCGGCGGATGGATGAAAAGAGTAGCAAATCATCACTGAATTGGCAGTGCAAGCAAGCATATAAAGGCGATTTAGCGATCGAGAGAAAGAGAGTGTGTGCTTGCGTGCGCTGTTTTGGTAAAAGAAGGGAAAGGCGAGTAGAGCCAGCTGACGAGTGACGCGTGCGTGCGTGCCGCTGCCGTCCCCAACTCCTCCTTCGCATCTCTCTCTCTCTCTCCCTTCCATTTCTCTCTGCACGCACAGAAAAAAAAAAACTCTTCTTCCACTGCCTCGACGGCTCGACCGCTTCGCCTCCCCCACCCCGCCGGAACCCTAACCCTAGCCGCGGGAGCTCCACCCGCCGCGCCGTACCGATGGGACGGTGAGTCATCCGTGCTCTCTCTCCCTCCTCTATCACTCCTTCCTCCCCAGTCCCCTCTCTCCTCCGGAGCTCTCGGGTGACGGGTGGAGAGGGCGTGGCCGTACGCTGGGACGCGATGGGATTCGGTGGCCTCCGGGACCGGGAGGTTCGGTGTGTTTCGGTTGGGCAGTTTGGTGCGGGATTCATTGTGTTCTTTTTATTGGGGTTCCATGTGTATGGGGAGAGTGGTTTGGGGAATTGGGGCTCGGCGCTTCTGGGTGCGGTTGTGTTCGGGGAGTGGATTTTCGGGCTGGGAAGAAGATTGATTTCCTGGTGCTAGAGCAGAGAATCGGTGCGGTAAGCAGTGGCGTACGAGAAAAATCGTAACTTTAGGTCGGGATGAGTAGGAATTCAAGTTCCATTTTTTGGGTTCCAGGCTAGTGCGTAGTGTACTAGGACTACGTGATTTGCTGTTCGGGGTGAAATTTTGGGTTTGGAGATGCCCAGTTTTTATAGCGTTTATATAAAAGTATAACCAGTGGTCTGGTGGGCGGAGTAATGGATGGATGGATGAAGGGAGATGTGGTGAGGTAAGCATCATGCTGTTCCTATGATGAAATTCTGCCTTCAGCCCGGTTTTAAGCCCACCTGCCCTAAACTTTTGGCTTTTGTTTTGCCTAACTAATGGTCATTCTGTGAACACTTTTGCTGCCACATTTCTTGCCTCGGTGGTATATATGACTCTCCGTGGATTTAACTTGGTCGTTTCTTGTTTATTATTATTATTACTTGCTTTGTTTCATAAAACTCTTGAATCCTACCAAAGTTTACTTATGAAAAAAACACTAACATGATATATAGATGGACTTTTGTGAGAAAATTGACGCTGTAGAAAAGCTTCTTATCATAAACATTGAAAGCACACAGCAGCCTCAACCACTCCCTCCGATAACAATTGATGAATTATCTGCCCTCTGCTTTACTCTGATTTCGTCCTGTTGAGGATCTGAGAACAGAGCCACAATTTGGTGCAATAGGCAGTGTAGGAATAGAAAATTAGAACTTTACGTTAGGATGATTAGTAATGGCTAGTGCCTGCTGGACCATGTGATTAGCTGTTCGCGTGAAATTTGGGTTCAAACTTCAGAATGTCTAATTTTTTTGGTTTGTAGAAGTAGAACTATAACTATAATAACTAGTGCTCTGGATGGATGGAATGTGGATGGGCAGAGATGAACTGAGCATGGGGGCTGTATGATGAAATCCGGCCTTCAGGTCTGTTTAGGCCCACTTAACAAAACTTTTGACTAATGGCCAATGCTTTTATCCTTGATTTACTGCATTCTATGAACACATGCATTGGAAAAAATTTTGAGTACAGTTGTAAACGATTCCCAATAGATCTATTGTGTAATAAGTCAATCCTAAACTTGTAATGTCTTGTTTATTACTTGCTTTGTATCATGAGACTCTTAAATCCTACAAAAGTTTTCTTATAAAACAGGCGCACGGTATGCAGACTGAGTTACATGGGAAAAATTAACTGTGCAAAAAAGTTTCTTATCAAACAGTAAAAGCACATAGTTGCATCAACCACTCCGTTAACAATTGAATTACCTACCCTCTGGTTTACTCTAATTTCCTCTTGTCGAGGATCTGAGAACATTATCACCCATTCGCCGTTACTAATTGCAACTATTTTCATGAATAATATATTTCACGTTTCAGTACAAGCCTTTTTCTGTCCTGCATTTTGTCATCATGAATTTATAGTCTCCATATGCAGCTTTTAGGACATTTGTTGTTTTGGTGGAATTGTGCAGGTCTTTCTGAATTGAAGTAGCTTGGAAGAGTGGTGTTATGCCCTGTGATGAGAGACAATGTCCTAAAACTCAGGGTGGGGTTGTCAGGGTAAACTGCATTATGGGTTCTGACAAAAGTTCATGCTCTAGAACACGAAGTGGGCTTGTAAGGAAAAAGGCATTTTGCTCTCAGTAGAGCTTCATGTTCAAGAACTCGAAGTGGGCTTCTAAGAGTAAAGAGCTTTGTGGATTCCAGTGATGTTTCAAGTTCTAGAACTCGAAGTGGGCTTCTAAGGATAAAGAGATTTGTGGAGTCCCGTGATGGTTCATGTTCGATGTCACAAAGTGACCATGTAAGAGGTAGCCCTCCTATTGTTGAGGTACAAAAGTTTCTGATTCAGTATGAAGCCACCACAAAATTATTGACTGCACCATGACAAGTATGTTAGAATTTGACACTTTTGTATCCTACATGCTAGGCTATAATAAATGATGAAGCAGTCTTGAAGGAGTCTCCTGATGGATTGACGAAAGAAGAGATGCCTGCTAGAACTCAAAATGGGCTTGTTAGACAGAGCTCTGCTGACAAGGCATGCTACTTTTCAACTTCTCAATTTTTGTTTGTTTTTCGTGCATTGTTGTATGTTTGTCAGAGTTTCCTGTCATATTCTATACTAGGCTGACGAATCAGGCACTAGGGCGCTTCCCAATGGATGTTTGAGTGAAGATATGCCTTCTAGAACGCGAAGTGGACTTGTCAGAAGAAGCCCTACTGTTAAGGTACAAAAAATTCTAAACCCTCCGTCACCCTCTATTTAATGTCAGTGCAGGGTAACAAGTCTGTCGATTCTGCATCGCATGCATATTTTTCTTGTTTGCCCTTTTATTTATCTTACTTAGGAGTGCAGCTTGACTAGTATTGTGAAAAATTGCCATCTTTTGTTCCATTACAAGACTCTAAGCAAGGATAAATCAGTCATTAAGGGGCTGGCTGAGGGGTCGCTGAAGGAAGACACGCCTCTTGGAACTCGAAGTGGCCTTGTCAGAGGAAGCCTTGCTGCCAAGGCATGGATATTTGTAGCTAATCACCCCTTTTCATGTGATCTAATAATGCAACATGACAAGGACTTTGAGAAATTACCTCTTTTTGTTTCTTCTAGGTTCCAATCAAGGCTGAACTAGTCACAAAGGGGCAGCCTGATGGATGGATGAAAAATGACAAGGTTGCTGGAACACGGAGTGGCCTTGGCAGTGGAAGATTGGCTGCCAAGGCAAGCAAGTTTCTAACTGAAAACCTAAACCTTGGCAGTGGAAGATTGGCTGCCAAGGTAAGCAAGTTTCTAACTGAAAACCTAAACCTACCCCCAAAAAAAAAAAAAAAAAAAACTTATTTAGGCATTTTAGAGGTCCAACACTGACACTTATCTGTTGTTTGTAGACTGTAAGCGAGGACGAAAGAGTCGTTGAGGGTTTGCCTGATGGATGGCGAAAAGAATACAGGCCAAGGAAGAGCAGTTCATTTCAGGATCTGGTATGGTGTCACGACCGTTTTCCTCGTGTTTTTTTCCTTTATCTAAACAACATATATAAGTCATTACCAATGTTCATTTGGAATAGAAATTGAGTATTAAGAAATAAAAATACCTTGTACTTATTGTATATTAAAATAACAAATCGTCTCCCTTTTGAAAGAGAGGAAAACATAGATGAACTTCAATATTTATTTCTTCCATGTTCCATAACAGTAACAATGGTTTACTTAGATAAAGGTTTTAGCTTATGAGTGATGGTGTCTATTTTAAAATAAACCTAAAGATAGCTACTACTGCGGGTACTACATACCGTTGTGTTTGCTATGTTATAGAATGTCTTCCATAAATCTTATTTTGCTTCACATTGCTTTGTTTATTTTTCAGTGAACTGGCTCTTTTGGCCTCTAATTTTTTTTTATCTGTGCAGTACTACATTGATCCAGTCAGTGGATATGAAGTTCGCTCTTTGAAGGATGTGCACCGCTATCTTGAAACTGGAGATATTAGACAATGCGCCGTGAGACCAAAGAAGAGCACCACCTTCGAAGTTCATATGACAGAAAGTCAAACTCATGTGAGTTCCTTGCAGCTTTCCTTGTCTGACTACTATATATTCATCCATCAGAAACATTAGAGAAACAAATTCTAGGAAGCATAACTCTGATGCACACCTCAAGTTGCATGTATCTGTTCATGATGGGTATTCGGGAGTTGAGTCATATCATAGTTATGATGTCTTCTACGCCATGCAAACCAGCCTTTTGGTGACTGCTCATATCCTGGTGACCTCACTATCCCCTTGGAAAATAGGATATTGCAAGTGCATGTTTTTCTTTGTGCCACCTGTGAAGAATTGGAGTTTTTACTTTGGATGCACCTGTGGTGTAACCAGATCACATGATTCAGATGCCTTGTGATTTCTGAATATGATTTCAATTTACATACCATGTACGAAACTATAGGTGATTGGATAGAGTTCTTTTTGTTTATGTCTGCCTGCTTGTTTTTTCCCCTCAAGTTCGCTGATTACTATTACATAATTTTGTGGAATCAGACAAGTGCATCATCGCAACACACGAGGCCTGGTACTGCGGATAAGGGTATTCAGTGTGAAATATTAACTTCGGATGGTATCATGGTGCCATGGGAGGAACTAATTACTCCATATAATGGAAATGATACTGAACATACCGTGTTACCAGAGCCTGAGAGCTTGAAAGCAAGTCAAGGGTATGGCAACAAGCTTGACACTTCGGAACACATGAGTGTTCAACCGGTTTTTGCGCATAATGGTTCAAGGCAAACCAAATCTGTTAAAAGGAAAGAACCAAATGCAGAGGTGAAATCCAAGAAGCGCAAAACCAGTTCTGCTGTGACTCCTGTTCGAGCGTCACCCCGCTTAGCTGCATTGAATGTGCAGCTTGAAGTAAGCATCGAACATGAAGATGAAATAGTTAGCATAAATCATGTGGATCGGGTACAGACTATAGAAGAGAGTGCCATCGATCAGACACAGAAAAGCCAATCAGGCTCCGTTGATCAGATACATGGTAATCTGGAAAGCACTTTCAGTCAATTACAGTTGAGCCAAGCAGACACTGCTAATGGAATGCAGGCTATACAGGAAAACACTACCATTCATTCACAACCAAGCCAATTGGGTACTCTGAATCCTACACAGAAAATGCAGGAAAACAGTGCCAATCAGTTACAATCGGTGCTCACAGATTCTTTGATTCCAAAACAAATCACACAGGAATGCACTATAGATCAGCCAAGCCAGCCAGACATAGATCATGTACACACAGATCAGGAATTCACTGGGAATCAATTCCAGTCGAGCCTACCAGCTGACACTGTTATCTCATTAGGGGATATTGAAGAATGCACAGCGTGTCACTCACAGCCAAGCAATACTGACACTACAGGCCAAATTCAGGCCAATGAGGAAAACACTGCCGATCAAGTACAGTTGAGCCTAGCAGACACAGTCATTCTGGTACCGGCTATTCAGGAATATGCTACTGGTTGTTCACAGCTGAGCAAAGCTGACACTACAAATCAAACACAGGCCAATCAGGAATACATTGCTGATCAAGTACAATCGAGCCTAACAGACACAGTCATTCCAGTACAAGGTATTGAGGAATACACAACTGATTATTCACATATTAGTAAAGCTGACATTACAAATCAAATACAGACCAATCAGGAAAACACTGATGATCACTTATATTTAAGTCAAGTAGACTGTGCCACTCAAATGCAGATAAGTGAGGAAAATTTGTCCAAGCAACCTCAGCTGAGCCAATCAGAAACTGGGGATCGAATACAAATTGATCTGGAAAGCACTACCAATCACTTGCAACCAAACTATGATGAAAATTCTATGCTGCAATCTGGTTTCTCTTGGGCTCCTGAACAGAATGGCGGAGCCCCTATTACAGATTTCTGGAAAAATGTTGAAACTCAGGCCTCATCGGTTTCCATGCCAATAAATGGAGTACCTGTTGCAAGCTTTCCAGCAAATGTTAGATTCCACAATGCAGCAGCAGCAGAACCTGCTTTGCCGCCACAGGTTGCTCCAACTGAAACAGGTTCTGATCAGCCTGGATTGGCCTTTCAATCCCTTTTCGGAAACATCTGGTCAGATCCTTGCATCGAGTTTGCTTTTAAGACCCTTACAGGTGACATTCCTGTTCTGGATGACACAACGGCTGTCACAGACTACTTCCCAGAGCAACAAGACTTGAACAAAGGCCAAGCACCAAATTGTGCAGGTTCTGTATTTGATAATAATTCCAGAAACCACACACAAGTCGATGTCAACCTTCCACCACCGACCCCGGATGATTTCTACAATGGCAGTTGGTTCCCTCCCCCAATGAATTCAGTGTAGGGAGAAAAAAAATGCAATAGCATTTTGTACCTGTGAAAAGGCAAATCGGAGGGAAAGGCTAGTGGCCAAAACCCAAAGCAATAGTCGTGCACACTTGTTAGCGCTCTGATCTGAATGTGTAATCCGAGAGGACACATTTTGTAAAAAGACAGTAGCTTCTTAGCCTTATTAGACTGTTAATACACTCGACTGAATGATGTCCGGTTCCATCAACGAGGCTTCACAGAGACTGTCGAGTAGCTGATCTGGATCATGTTTTCCATATGTTGCTTCTGTGCAGTTGCCTAATAAACCTATTCGTTGTAAACTAGCTACTTCTAACTTAAAAAGCTCCCTCAGGGCCTATGTGGCTCTAATTATTGTGCAGATGCACTGTTCTTCCGGACATTTTGAGCACGCAAATGTAGTAGCCACACTGTCACAGTTGAGTTATGTTTCAGCGGAATTGCGAAGCGCTAATCCGCTGTTTGTGTGGTGTTTGCTGAATCTTGAGGCTCGTGGTTGGCTACTTGAATCAGTGTTTTTTTTTTGGCTTGGCTTGCAGTTATGATGCACCTTGTTCTTATATGCCGTTGCTGGCTGGAGTGTGTCGAAACATTAGACAAAAAATGGTAGATGCTTCATAGCAAAGAGATAGTACATAGTAGTACAACGCGAAGCCTGAGAATTTGCACGTATTATACACGAAGCTGTGTTCCAGCTTTTTGTACTAGTGGGTAGCAATAGCACCCTCCCGATCCATAATAAACACCTGATATTTTACTGAATAGCCCTCCGTTACTAAGAGAATGGTGTTTACTACATTTAGTGAAGCTTTGTAAACGTCGACCAACGTATATACAAATTATTAAGACTGTCACATGAAAATAACATTTGGTAAATTTGTCATGACAATGACTTTCAAATGAGTATTTTAAATAACTGTGAACAATGAATACGTAAAAGGTAATGGTCAAGGGCACGTTGTATTATAGACTTACAAAACACAATAAACAGAAAAAAAATGAGATAATGTGTTTATCATCTTTTAATCCTGGAGGTGTAAAGCCATTCCAACTGCTATTATATTGCAAACATTAGTACCCTTTGTTTCATTTAATTTGGAAAGGTTACAATGATATGTTAGGAAAACATATGACTGAATATGCATTCATCACTTGAATCATTGAGGCCTTAGGGCATACCCAATGCAGAGAGCTCCCGCTACTGCATGCGGGTCAAGGAAAGTGTCGATTGCAAGGCTTACCCTCGGTATGTGCAATGCGAAGAGACCATGACTCGAACCCAGAACCTTCCGGTCACAAGCGGTAAGACTCTACGGCTTGCACCAGACCCTTACTCAACTTGAATTCTAAAGCCCCCCCACCCCCCCCACACACACACACACCCCACCACCACCACAAAAAAAACTTTCTTACTAAAAGGGACGAGCCAAAGGAGCTTGGAGATTATAGACCTATCAACCTCATTTATAGAACATAGCTTTGGAAAATTCTTCTCCAAAATTCTCGTTAATAGATTGACACCTTCGCTCCCAATCTTGGTTGGTCCCTACCAAAGTAAACTTTAGATATTGCAAGACACCATTAAGCGCTCTATGCCAAATGGTCGACTCGACTGCTCCTAAAGATAGATCGGCCAAGGCGTTCAACTTCGTTTCTTGTTTTTTTTTAAAAAAAATTCTGTTGGACATCCTTCAATACATGGTTCCTAGGGGCTTGAAAATACTAGATTTTTTTTATCATTTTTGTCCACAACCAGCATCAAATGTCCTCACCAATGGTGCCCTCGGTCGTCGCATCTGCCATGGTCGCAGCCTTCGGTAGGACTTGCTGTCCCCTATGCCCTTACTCTTAGTGATGGAATGCCTTAGCTTAGCTCTCCATAGCGGATATGAGTGGGCTTCTTGTACCACCAGATTGTCATAGCTTCATAGGGTCCACCATTGGGTGTCTCTCTACATCGATGACATTGGTCTTCTTGAAGATGTTTAGGTTGTTAGTCATGGCGTCCCTCGTTAAGGAAAATTTTCTCCTTTTTGAGGGAACCTGGAGGTCGGCAACCAATATCACGCAGCTCTTTTCAATCCACTGCTCGTACTGGAACATTCAATTGGCTAAGGAGATTTTTCCTCATGTGGTTGCATATTTCTGTTGCAAATACCTAGGAGGGGACCCCATTTCAATTCACAAGCTCTCTAATGATGACTTCCAGCATCTGGTTGATAAAGTCACCAGTTGAATTCTAGGATGGAAAGGTCGCCTGCTCAATTAGAGGGTAGGCTTATCCTCATGCAACCAACCTCTTTTCAATCCTTGTGTTACCTCGGTATTGCCATTGGCCCTTCTCCTCGGGTGGTCGACTCCATTTTCTTTTACAAGTGTTCCTTTGGACTACGACATTGTTTCTAGGGCAAATGTGAGGTCGCTTGAATAAGGGCATGCTGGCTAAAGAGCTTAGGGTCGGGCCGGGGTATTTCCAATCTCAGGGTGCCCAACTAGGCTTTTACATATGGGATGGCTGTGACTGGCCTGCACCGATAAGTTGTGTACTTGGGGTGGTGCTACTTGTCAAGATAGATGTCAACAAAGGCCATGTTTGAGCCTTGATCTCCATGATGTTAGGGATGGAGAGTGTGCTTTTATTTTGGTCAGATTGTTAGTTTGATCGAGCATCATTGCTGGAAAACAACCCTAGCCTTGCACAACTTGATTCTACTGAAATTTAGGGACAACCAAAATATCTACAAACCTTGACTGATTAGCATTGGATCAAAGAAAATAGTCATGCTCTGTCACTTTAAGGATTGTTAAAATACATGCAGATTCTGGGGGAGACTCAAACACATCCAACTATCGCGAGGAAGGGGATACTTTCCGTTGGAAGTGGCCTTCTATGAAGAATTTCCCTCTTCTTTGGCCTATGGAGCTTGGAGGTTCAAGGGATCAAATTTCTTCTGAAGACATGGGCACCCAAAAAGCGTTATTTCTTCATTTGGCTGGCTCTCTTAGGTCGCCTTTGGATGTTAAAGAGATTGTAGATGCATGCCATGTAAGATGATAATACCTTCACCCTATATGAACAAGATCCATACACTATCAACCACTTGCTTGAGGGTTGCGTCTATGGTCAGGAGACTTGGTTCTGCTCCCCAGGTCATTTCAGCTTATCACTTATTGTGCTAATGACTACTGATGGCACCGTTGCGGTTGGCAGGTTGTTGGTCCCAAATGCTTTAGAAAATTTCTTAGAAAAATGTTGGACACATTATTTGTCTTGGCCACTTAGAACTTCTAGGAGTAGAACAACTGGGTGCTTCACCTTGGAGCCGGTTGCCCTCTCTTAGCCCATCATGGAGGTGTCTACTTGGGTTTCAACTGTTTTCAAGATGCTTGAGTTTCCCGTGTGGTGTCAAGAGCTTCTTCATCGATGGACTTGGTTGTTCTCTTTGGTTCTTTTTTTTCGTTTCCTTTTCTTGTTTTTACATTAAGTAGCTCGATGTTTTATTTTTTCTTAAAGGAACTCTTTTGTATCGTGGTTGTGTGAACTTTTATAATAGATATTCTCACTCTTATTAAAAATACATGCTCCACATGATAAAAACATCACATGCAAATGCATACGAGTATTTTACATCTTTTAAACAATTTATTTTGCTTTTATAATCTAATCTATATTTATACGTATATTGAAATGCTTTGGACCTCTCGTGCGTGCTAGAAGGTGACAGGTGAGCTCAATTTCGCGCCTTTGATTCAGTGACTTCATTGTAATAAAATATTATCATAGGTCTTGTTTAAATTCAGGGTGTAAAGTTTTGGGGTGTAACATCGGGTATCGTATGGGGGTGTTCGGATACTAATAAAAAAACAAATTACAAAATCCGTCAGTAACCGCGAGACGAATTTATTAAACCTAATTAATCCATCATTACCACATTGTCAAATCATGAACTAATTATGTTTAAAAGATTCGTCTCACAAATTAGTCACAAACTGTGCAATTAGTTATTTTTTAATATATATTTAATACTCCATACATGTGTCTCAACATTTTATGAGACAGAGAGTAACAAAATCTGATCCTTAGCCCATAGGTGTAATTTTCTACTGGAGCAAGTGGTCTTCACAGAGGTGGTTTGACCCTTTTGCCCCTAAGTAGAAGCACCCGTCTCTAAAATTCTCTGGGCCCTTGTTTAGTTCCGCCAACTTTGCACCTCCAAAGTTTATACAGCGTAAGATTCTCCATCACATCATATCACATCAAATCTTTGAACACATATATGGAATATTAAATATAGGTAAAAAAATAACTAATTATATAATTTGGTTGTACTTTATGAGACGAACATTTTAAACCTAATTAGTCAACGGTTAAATAATTATTATCAAATACAAACGAAATGCTAGAGTGCCGCTACCGTGCATTAGTGGAACGGAATATGGGCATCTGCCGCTGCCGGCCACGCCGACCACCGAACTGCACTGCAGACTTCAGAGCACCTCTCCTGTCTCCTCATCCCACGCTGACACGATCCAATCACGAGTCACGACGCTAATCAGTTAGCCTCGTCCTAATTAATCGGCGGCCCCGAGATCGGATCGTACCCGCCGTAGATCATCACTGCCCAGTCGTGTCGTAGATCTCGTGATCTCTCTTCCTCGGTGGGGTTGCTGCTGCGGCTTGAGAGATGACGGAGATGGTGGTGGCGGCTCGGGCGCCGGCCCCGGCGGCGGGGAGGTGGGGCGCGGCGCCGCCGCAGGAGCTGCTGGAGAGGCTCAAGGACTACGGCCAGGAGGGCGCCTTCGCCTTCTGGGATGAGCTCGCGCCCGAGGAGCGCGACCACCTCATCCGGGACATTGAGGTGAGCAGCCACATAAAGATTTGGCCTGCCTAAAGATTTCTTCTTTCTGTTGAAATAAGGACTCGTCACAAAAACTTGGTTTTTAAACAAGGACTCGTTGTAAAAATCTGTTCTTTCTGTTGCAATCTGATCCCGAGGGCACAATTCATTTTGGCGTTGCAGTTGTGACAGGATTTAGGATGCAACTTATGTCACATATAAAATAGTGAATGAAATAAATGAAAAGTCAAGCTGTTTTGATGTAGCAGGAGTGTGATCCTTGGCTCTAATGTTCATAATCGAGCTGATGTTGCCCTTAAGCAATGAGCACTGATCTCAATTGTTATTTCATATGCGAAGCGAATGCGATGGTGTCACTGAACTTGCCTGATTGACTGCGGCTGACTTCCCTTTATGATTCAAATTTCAGAGCCTAGATCTTCCGAGGATTGATCGGATCATTCGATGCTCACTTAGATCACAAGGTGAGCTTTCACTTAGCGATGCTTCAGTATGCAATATAAGTTCCATTGAGTGCTCAAATATTTGATGGCGTTTTAATGCAAGTACAGGTGCTCCTGTACCGACCTTTGAGCCTGTGCCAGAGTCAAGTGTCTCGACGGTGGGCGACAGAACTCCTGAGGACAAAGAAAGGTGGTGGAGGAGAGGCTTGAGAGCCATTTCAGAGGGAAGTTGGCCGTTGTTTTGTTGGCTGGTGGCCAGGTATTCTAGAACTCACTTAGTGCAACTCCAAGAGACTCTCTATATTGTTCCTAATTGTTAGGAATAGAGATTCTCGGTGAAAAATACCCTTCAACAACTTCTTTAATTGGTTATCCAAGTATAGTCATCCTATATTTCGGATTTTCGCTAGCCAAAGATAGAGAACGAGAATGACTCTCTAGAGTCTGACAAGATATAGAAAAGTTGTTAGAGAGTGGAAAAGACGTAAAAGCGA
This sequence comes from Miscanthus lutarioriparius, assembly GCA_904845875.1. Lineage (NCBI taxonomy): Eukaryota > Viridiplantae > Streptophyta > Magnoliopsida > Poales > Poaceae > Miscanthus > Miscanthus lutarioriparius. The sequence goes on from CAJGYO010000260.1 coordinate 118,256, forward strand.
TTTTTATGCAAATGGATCTCCAAATGATGATATAGAGAGTGAGTTTTAGAAAGATGAGCATCTCCAAGAGGCTTTCTAAAATTTACTATCTAAATCATCATTTGTAAAGTCATTTGAGTATAAATCGCTTTCTATATCTTTGTACCCTCCAACAGCTTTTCTATATCTTTTTGCACTCTAGAGAGTCATTCTTTCTTTCGATCTTTGGCTAGAAAGAATCGGAATAGAGGATGTCTATATTGGAGATCCAATTAAAGAGGTCATTGGAGCGTATTTTTCACCAAAATCTCTATTCCTTTAAATTAGGAAGGATATAAAGAGTCTCTTGGAGTTGCTCTTAGATTGCTATGTGGTTGTCCATGTTACGTACTACAGTATGGTGGAAAACACTCATATACTTTGCAATTTGTTTTTTATATCAATTGTGGACAGGGGACTAGGCTTGGCAGTTCTGACCCTAAGGGATGTTTCAGTAAGTCTTTCCACCCAAGCCATTGAATCTTACTTTTGCTTTCTTCAACTAGTGCTATGAAATTAGACCTAAAAGGGACATATTTTTTTTGGGTGAATGTCTACTTTACAGATTTCTTTTATTCTCGTTGTAGATTATACATAGAACAACAATACTATACCATCCCATGTTCTCTATTCCTTGTGATCGATGTGAGGATAATAATTTTGCATGTGTCATCTGCATTTGTTTGTTCACTTAGCTACCAGAATATGGTATCACTTTTTGAGGAACACCTAAAACTCCATAAGTCTTTTATTAATCAATATTCATAGTGTTCATTTCCTTTCCCTTTGCCGCTTAGGTATCGGGCTTCCATCTAGGAAGTCACTTTTCCAACTACAAGCTGAACGGATTTTGTGTATTCAGAAGCTGGCTGCTCAATGCACTGACGGTAAATTAGTTTTAATCGCTTTTTTACTAGTTTATTTATGTCTGATTTAGTTAAACATTCTTTTGCTAAAACTGTTCTTAACTACTTGCAGCCCCAGGTAGCACAGTACCAATTCACTGGTATATAATGACTAGTCCCTTTACCGATGAAGCGACCCGAAAGTTCTTTGAAACCCACAGATATTTTGGTTTAGAGCCTAATCAAGTAAGAATAATTACATGATTCTTTGTTTTGATCAGAGATTCTTTGACTTCGATACATGAATTTCCTAAATACTACTATAAGAATTACAGCTGATTTTATTCGTGTCTTCGCAGGTGACATTTTTCCAGCAGGGTACTATTCCATGTGTATCTCATGATGGAAGATTTATTATGGAGACACCATATAAGGTACCTCTTGTTTCTGTTTATTTAAGAGAAATTAATTTAGAGTGTAATGTTATGGCATCAATCCATTACACTAAATGGGTTGAACTAGCAACGATTCCAGATTGTGGATCTCTGTAGTAATGTCATCTTTCTTTTGCAACATTATGCTGAAAACCAGGTAGCAAAGGCTCCCGATGGCAATGGCGGAGTATATGCTGGTAATCCCCTAAATCATGATGTGGTAAATCGTAAATGTATGCTATTAATGTTAGTCATGACTTTCTGTTTTTTTTCTTTGGCTGCACCCAGCTCTAAAATCTAAAAGGTTGCTCGATGATATGGCTGCAAAAGGTGTTAAGTATGTAGATTGCTATGGAGTTGATAATGTATTGGTAAGTATGTTTTTTATACAGTTTATTTCATGGAGCCTTCCTTTTTTATTGTCATTAAATAATTAATTTATTTGATACAGGTCCGTGTTGCAGATCCAACATTCCTAGGATACTTCATTGACAGAGGTGCATCTGCTGCCGCTAAGGTTGTCAGGAAGGTAGGGCCATAGATTTCCCATGCCTAATAGATTGGCAGTTTGCTTGAAATATGTATCTCAATGAGTGTTTACATTACGTGCTGTGCTGTTCAGGCATATCCACAAGAGAAAGTTGGAGTATTTGTTCAGCGTGGAAAGGGTGGACCCCTCTCTGTAGTTGAATACAGTGAAATGGATGCAGCTATGACAACTGAAATCAATCAAACTACTGGCCGCCTTCGTTATTGCTGGAGCAATGTATAATTCCTACACCCCTCCCCTCCCCCAATATATATGCACCAACAATTGTGTATTTCTTTTATTTCATAGGTCTGCTTGCATATGTTCACTTTGGATTTTCTGAACCAAGTGACAAACAGTCTTGAAAAGGATAGCATGTGAGTATTCCTTTTTTCCCCCTTATTCTTGCACTTTATCCATTCATGTTGCATTAATCCTTTATTTAATATATAATGTAATTGCTGCATTTTTTTGGAGAACCTGTAATTTCTGTCGATCTTAAACCAACAATTAATAATAGAATGTTGGCTTACAATTTTATCCATTGTTTGTGTGCAGTTACCATCTAGCGGAGAAGAGAATTCCTTCAGTCCATGGGTACACATCAGGCTTAAAGCTTGAACAATTTATATTTGATGTGTTCAACTATTCTCCTTCAACAGCACTTTTTGAGGTTTGATTTCTTATGAACTATTGCTCAAAATAAAGCCGTGTTGTTCTTAATCTCATTTCTGAAAGCACATAGTAGTTATCACTTGGAAATATTTTATCAGAGCTTGTTCACACCTAAATTTACAGGTTTTTTGCGTGAGGAGGAATTTGCTCCAGTGAAGAATGCTAATGGTGCAACTTATGACACTCCTGATAGTGCCAGATTAATGCTGCTTGGCTTCATAGCCGATGGGTGGTTGCTGCAGGTGGCTTCTTGACTCATTCTGTGCCCTTGTACATGACAGGTAATTGCAGCCCTAGTATATGTGTTTTGGAATCTGTCAACAAAGTAAGAATTTTAGATAGGAACTCATTGATTGTTGTTAAAACATTGCCTGTACTTCCAGGAGTTGAAGTTTCTCCGCTTTGCTCTTATGCTGGAGAGAATCTGGAAGCCATATGCAGAGGAAGAACATTCCATGCACCAAGTGAGATTTCATTCTAGGCATAGTAGTTGTTGGAAGCAATCTGAATACAGGAAGATGAGATCTGCCCAATTTTGATTACAACATAACTACTCTTGCAAATAGGATGTTGATATTAGTCAACTATTGTATGTTATGCAAGGATCAAATATTGTAATGCAAGCGCCTGAAGTTGCCTCCTTTCTCCCCCTAGCATTAATGCGTATTGCATTCTCATGTGCTGTTCAAATGTAGATTATGACATGCTTTTGTGTAATATTTGTTGAAAACACCATATGTACCAAATATTTATTATCTTTGCACAATTGCAATTCTTGATTCTATGAACTATGATATGAGAAAAATCAAACAATGAGGTGTTCTATTTTCCCTGTTTCAAGTCTGTGACCCAGCTCTTTACCTAAAATTGCTTCAATCAGATATTAGTGAGTCAGTGTATGGTTTCAACCATTGATCTCCATCAATGAAAGATGTGTTTAGGTAAGGTAACACTTGCACATCACTAAGCTTCTGAGCATAAGGCACTCTATCTGCCAGGTTTGCACCATCACCTGTACACTTGTACTCTCCATAAAATACAGTCCTGAAAATTCAAATTGCACAAAAGCTGATGTCAATGTACTTTCTGTTTTGCAGATAAGAATAAAAACTAACATTGGAGGACGCATACTGATCTCTTGTGTGATCATTCCAGTCATTCCATCCTTCAGAAGCTATGATGTCTGACATTGACGTGTAGGCAAAGACGACCCGAGAATATGGTCTCCATGCTCGTCCAAGCCATATCCAACCAGTGCCACCTATGCTACAATTGACAAATGAGTAGCCAGTGTTGTCATTTTCTGATACCCGGGCATGTGCAGTGACTGAACCAGTAATTGATCTTTGCCCTGAAGGCACTGGATCTGCAATGGATATCAATCTGCAATTCTGGAGAGCAAAAAGGTAAGAGAGCAGTTGGTAACTTCAATACATTATTTTGCAATCCATTTAAGTATTTCTTCACTCACTTCATAGAGTGACCTAGCATCTCCAAAGATAAAGTCAATAGAGCCATGGATGAAACATTCCTTGAAGTAATGCCGGCCTCTGTCATCATGGAGTGTGTCTTGCGCTCCAAAGAAGCCACAACCCCAGAATGCTGCTTGGTCACCATTGATCCTGATCGCCACTGCCTGTGCATCGACAGCGCCAGGCCTTGGGATTGGTGCTACATTCTGGTGTCAAATGATCAAGAGATTTGTCAATATAACCCAAGGTGAAGCCTCCAACCTAGCTGAATACATTGTGCAGCATCTAGGTAGTTACAATGAAGCTTATGTTCTTCGCAATGAATCCTGATGCGAAAACAGAGACTGAGGCGCTATAGAATGTGCCGTTCGCTGATTTGGCAGTATCGTTCCACGCGATCGCTGTCAGGTCGAACCCCTGCCCTTGGAATGTGATATTGGGCTTGGATGCTGGGACTGTCACCTTCTCACTGCAACAATACTGCAGCTTCAGTAGCAGTACACTCAGTAACAGCGCAATGCTGAATTCTGGGAAGGAAATCTCTATCTAAAAGCCTGAGCAAGGAGAACTGCTTACAAGTAGATGCCCTTGTTGATCCACACAACATTCCTCTTGCTGCTGTGGTTTGGAACTGCATCGACCGCCGCCTGCACGGTTGTGAATTCACAACAGCCATTGGGGTCAACACAGAAGATGGACACTGCTGATGTGTCGGGCGGGGGGAAATCCGGTGGGAAGTCATCGCATAGCGGGTTGTATTTACAGTCATACTGATGATGGGTAGAGGTGGAATCAACCGAAAGTGGATATAATGGAAGGGAAGGCGTTGTAAGATTAACGAGGGCTGCAAGCAATGGAGTGGTTGAGGAGTAGAGATGAGCAGTGGTTGGGAAGTAGAGGTGAGTGTAGAAGAGCAGAAATGCAGCAGCTGCTGCTGCCCCATTGATCTTGGCGCTCATCTGCACAGATGAACTGGATTCCCTATTCGATCGTTGGATTTTGGGGGTCTTTTAACATGATGAAATGAAATGCACTGCACCAAGCAGCTTGAATTGCATGCCTTGCAAACAATCAATCTCCTTTCTTCAAGGTTAAGGCCCTGTTCGCTTCTCTTATAATCCGTTTTTTTCGGTTTTTTTTTTTCAGTCGGAACAATATTTTTCTCTCATAACAATCAGTCGAAATAGTGTTTCAGTTTGTTTTTTCAGCGAAGCGAACATGGTCTAAGATGTCAGCCTACACAACCACAGCATTTCATAGCTGATGAAGAATCCTTTTCAGGTCATTGTCAGAATCTATGCGTGATCTGACCAAGCTGTTGCTTCAAAGGAACATGTTCCAGCAGCAGCAGCAGCTCTTCATAGGGTATACCCCAGAACAGAAGAAATAATTAAAGTACACTTCTCTTATAATCCGTCTTTTTCAGCCGGAACAATGTTTTTCTCTCACAACAAATCAGTCGGAACAGTGTTTTGGCTTATTTTTTCAGCGAAGTGAACGGGGCCTTAAGATCGAGCAATCATTCTAAATCAGGAAGAGAACGAGCTAGATATCGCAGCATTGATTTTGGTAGCTACGCCACCCATGGAATTTAAAGAGTCTAAAAGGAGCATGGGTCATATATTCTGCTGAACGTCGTTGTTGTCAAAGTTGGATGTCTTTTTTCAATCAACTCAAGTCCAAACCGTTGGGTCCCTTAGAGGTTCTAACCACGGAGCACAAGGTCCCAAAAACGCATAGTTTCCCTTCAAAAATAACCTCTCACCTTTTGATGCTTTCGAAGGTCATTAACATGCAAACTTTTAACTTAGTGCCAATAAGAAACTCAAAAACAGGGGCACGTCACCATTATATGGCCTAAAAAGAGTCAACACGCTATTTCATCAAATAAGATTCACTGTTTGCCACAGAGCCAAGCCAACCACCGGACAGCAACAACAGCAATTTGCATTGCCAGAGAGACCTAAACAAACTTGCACTGATTACTGATACGAACATATATACTCAAGACTAATGGCAGAACTCTACTTTGAACTTTGACTTGTATACGAAACAACTTGAACTTTAATCTTCTGCTCCAGTAGTTAAATCTCACCTAAAAGTGGACTAGTTTTTAGTTTTCAACCCAACTAGCAATTAGTTCATTAACTGACAAATGTGAGCTGATATGGACTATTATATGAGTCTATATAAGAAAGCTACTTGCTTTTAGTCTATGTATCTTGGATTAAACTTTAGTCCATCTATAAACTTTAGTTTTAGATGATCCAAACAGACCCTAAGTGCACTGAGAACACTAATTTCCAGAGTGATTTCCATATGATGTGACATGATATGAAAACTACCCTCTCCATTTCAAATTATAAGACTTTTGACTTTTCTAAATACATTAATTTTAATATGTATCTAAACATAATGTATATTTAAGTACGATGTTCAAAGGCAACCAAAAATATGATCGTTGAGGGAGAATCCGGTGGCGATCCGGAAGGCAGTGGTCGCCGCCGGTGATCAAGCGAGTTTACGGAGAGTGGGCGAGGTCTCCTTGCGGGGCTAAGGAGAGGTCGGTGGTCGTCGGTGGCGCAAGCTTCGTCGGTGAAGGATGGTGGGGGCAGCGTGGTCCTTTTCCGGCGACGGGACATGTGTAAATCACGGAGAAGGCACCTTACCCTGGCGCTGGCGATCACGAAGAACTTGCTCCCTCGGAGTAAGGAGGTCAACGACTACGTCGCCAGCGAGAAGGAGATCATCGAGGATGTGGCGCAGCGCCGATCAGAAGGACGTGATGCCTTGTCGCGGATCATCAAGTTGGCGGCGGTGTTGAGCGTAAACCGAATCCGATCCATGGCGCCGATTTCGTCTCCAAGTTACGGCCGTCCGCCCGATTGATTCGATGAATCAATCGATGCGAGATCATTGTTCATCGCCGACTTCAGTACCGGCAGTCGCAGTGGGGTTCTCGGCGGACGACGGCAACATTGAAATCTCAACGCCGGAGCTCGTTGAGGAGGCAATCGCCGCGGGCTACACCGTGGAAGACCTCTTTAGGGCAGAAGAAGCACTTGGATCAGGTAAAACCTCGGCAGATCGCCGTGCTCCTCTCAAACTGGTGTCCAATCTTGTGCAACGTAAGGGTGCCGGGAAACCATGGCAAGGCCCTCTACCCGCTCCTAGGATTTCTCCTCCGAGAACTCTAGGGGACTGTGTTGCCAAGGCGACGTACCAGCGGTGTAAACCCAGACGGTGAGGTCATCGGTGAGTTCGCCGGTGGGCTTCATGGTCTCGGGGAAGAAGGATCGAGTTTCAAAAAAATTCGAATTGGAGGAACCCCAGTGCCGTGATCCTAATTTTCCGCCTCTGTCTACCGGTCCATCTCCTGCATGACGGCATCACAGCTGTAAGACAGTAAGCTGGATCGGTCTCGAGAGGGAGTGAATATGGAACAAGGCTTACCAGGGGATTCGAGAGAAGGTACAAATTGGGCACAGGAAAATATTTTAGGCCCACCCGTGGGCTGTGTTTTTTTTGCAAGGAGGCTGGAACAAAACCTAGAACCCACGGCCGCCACGGGGAAAAGGTCGACCGCCATGGGCGAAAAAGAACCTTTGCCGAGGTGGTGCTTGAGGGGAAGGTTATGGCGAATCGAGGGAGGCTACGACAACCATGGTGCACGTGGTGGAGGTGCCCGCTGCTTTCAACACGGGCTTCAACCTAGGATTTGATCCGGGGTTTTGAGGCGGAGGTGGTGGCCATCGTGGTAGAGGGTTTTCGGTCAAGTGGCCGAGGTCGCCGGGGCGTGGTCGTGAACATGGTGGATTTGATGATCGAGCGGACATGGTGGTTTTGGCTACCATGGTCGTTATCATGGTGGATATCACAACCATGGTCGTGGTGGGTGGAATCGCGGTGGAGGTCGCAATCATAGAGGTGGTCGTGGCTGGGGAAATCATGGCCATCACCATGGGGCGCCGGGTTTTCACGGTGGCCATCCCAACGCCGGTGCCCATGGTCACGCCCGCGTTCAGCGAGGCGGTTTTGGGCCTGGTGGTCATGTCATTTGGTAATAACGGTTCTACCGATCGCCCGCGCGCCTGCAGTCGGAGGACAACCGGGAGAAAGCGCCCTTTGTTTTCCAGTCGGCCACGGGTGGCTTCGGCGTGGGCAATGCAGCGCTCCAACCGCCTGTTGGAGGCCTTGCTGCGGGTGCCGCGTACCAGCCTGCCGGTGCTCGACAGCAGATGATGGTGCATGACCGGTGGTGCTCGACCACCACCGGTATCGCACCATCAAGCTAGCCGGTGGGCAATAGGCGAACCATCAGGTCAGGCGGGGCTCCAAATCTTTGTTCAACGCTGTCCAACATCAGATGGAGGAGAACCCGGCAGCTGACTACCTCAGCAGACAATTGTGCCTACAGAGCAGAGAAGAGCCGGGGAGGGCAAGTTTTTTGCTATTGAAACAAGGAAGGTGAACACTTGCTCCCCAAAACCCTACTTTAGATGTTCTTGAGTCTTCTCTGAGAGGTGCTAATCAAAAAAACAAAGGAAAACCATATTGTTACCGATGCCACACAAAAGGACATACAATTGCTACTTGTACTACAATTCTTAGTTGCGAGATTTGTCTTGGTGATCATGTGAAAAAAATATGTCCTAATTTGAAAAATTTGCAATCTACTGCTATTCCTTGTGGCCATGCTGTAGAAGGTCTGGGCTTCTATTTCATACCTGTGATTGATACTCCTAAAGTAACTTTTGTTGATACTTCCATTTGTGTAGTGCGTGTGTTGGAGGGTTCCTTCTTCTTTGATCGGTTGGTAGTGGAACTTGACAAGCTACTACCGAGACACAGTTGGGTCATTAATCTAAAGGGCACTAATGCTTTTACTACTAATTTCCCTTCTTACGAAGTGCTAAATCACATGGTGAATTGGGGCCCGATGGATACTAAATCGGTATTTGCCAAAAATCAGGTTTGAAAAGGGTCTTGATAATGATGTTTATAAATATGAGATTGAGAAAGTTTGGGTCCAATTCAGGGTATTCCTTTGGAGCTCGAGAGAATTTCCTATTATCTCGGGCAATTGGTACTATTCAGGTGTTCCTAAAGCGGTGGATACAAAATTCACAAAAAGCATGGTAGATGTAGATTGAAGGTAGCAAGTCTTTGGACCACGATATTATCCCCAACTTTGTGGATGTTGTTATTGGGGACTTTGTTTATGAGCTACAGTTCAAGGTTGAGAGAGATTTGGTCGATGGTGAGCCTTATGTCATTGACATGGACTCTACCATGGGCGAGGACAAAGACCCGGAAGAGGAAGACCCAGAGGATATGGATCATGATGGGAATAAATTAGGAGGTAATCAAGAGGAGCAGAAGAAAAGAAAAATAAAAATGATTGATAGCACCTAGTGAGCCACACGGCATTGGGGCTCGGTGAACATTTAGAAAATGTTGAAGTTAAATAATTTGAGGTAGTGACCACAGGAGGCTCGGCTAAGCACTGTGGTCGTATTATCACAAAGCGGCTTTTGTCTGAGATGGCACAAGACGATGGAAAGCAAGTGTTACGCAAGACAAAAAAAGAAGCGAGGAATTATCAACAAGAAAAAGGGGTTGTGTGAGGGGACGGTGTCACCGGCAAGATCTAGCAAGAGGACTGCGTCTATTTCACACCAAGACTCTTTGGAGAAAGCAGCTTGGCGATGAAAGCGGCGGAACTTAGATACCACTTCATTTAAAGGTAAAGAGAGCGCAGCCCTCTCTTTTAATTCCTTCGATAATTCTTTGTTACTGCAGTCAACTAGTTTAATAGGAGTTTCTTTAGGTTCTAATGATTTAGAAGTTTACGCCTCTTTAAAAAAAATTAAAAGATTTGGAGGAAAGTAGGCTGGCAAAAAGAAAGTGGTAGAAAATATTTCTCTTGAGGCGGATGATATTTCCTCCTATGCGTTCTTGGGATGATAGAATGGACTTAGAGGGCCTTAAATATTATATGCTGTGGTATTTCGAAGACTTAGGTGATGGGGGTTGTGACCCGTTGAGTCTACAATCTCCCATATCACATCCTAAAAAGTCTAAGTCTAAAGGTGTTAAAAATAAAAAGAAGAGTAAAAGTTGTTCAAAATGAAAGGAATTTTTTGGAATTGTAATGGTTTTGCGGATTCGAAAAAGTATAGGTTTTATATGATTTAACTACTGAGAGAAGGATTTAGATTTCATTGCTTTATACGAAGCAGAGCGCCACTTTTTCATAATCAACTTTGAATAATATCTGCTTGTGAGCGGAGATTTTCTTTAGCATTGCAAGGCTCCGAGAGGCCGTTCGGGTAGCATGATTCTTGGGATAAATCTTCTCACCTTTGATATTGGTGGATAGATGAGGGAGATTTTTTATAAAATTTAAGTTTCGTCAAAAGGAGGATGATTTTAAGTTTTTCTTTTGTCGATTTATGGCCAAAGACAGTTGGAGCACAAATCTCTTTTCTTGTCGAGTTGGTTAGAGTATGTTGAATGAAACCTTACCCATTATTATGGGTGGTGATTTCAACATTATTGAAGCCCAAGTGAGAAGAATAATGCAAATTATAGTGATAGGTGGCCTTTTTTGTTTAATGCGGTTATCAACTCTTTAAATTTAAGGGAGCTTGAATTAACAGGGTAGGAAGTTTACTTGGGCAAATCATTTACATAACCAAACTTTCGAAAAGTTAGATAGAATTCTAGTTTGTAGTGACTTTGAATCTAAGTATCCACTTACATTTGTTCATGCTTTAACCGAGAGAGATTTCGACCATACTCCTCTACTATGTAATACAAACAGCTCATCTCGGACTTACCAACATCAATTCAAGTTTGAATTGGGATGGTTTGCTTAGGGATGGGTTTTGCGACATGGTGAGAGATGTATGAAATAGTGTAGTGGATATTGGCACACCAATTGAGAGGTGGCAAAATAAGATTAGAAGGCTTCGTCGATTACCTTAGAATTTGGGCGAAAAATATAATGCCACTATAAAAGGAAAAAAAGAACTCTTAGACAAATTAGATGAGCTAGATAAAAAGCGGAAGGTTATGGCTTAATGAGACAGAAATAAATCTAAAGCATGTATTAAATGATAGGTTAGCTGAATTATTGAGAGAAGAGGAATTAAAGTGGTACCAAAGAGCAAAGGTTAGACACCTTCTTGAAGGAGATGCCAACACTAAATACTACCATCTGTTGGCCAATGGGAAACACCGGAAAACTCGTATTTTCCAACTGCACGACGGGGATAACATAATAGAGGGTGATGCTCACCTAAAGGAGCATATCACCTCAGTATTATAAAAACCTGTTTGGCTGCTTAGGATAACTTTCGATGGTGGAATTAAATGAACATTATGTTCAGGATATCCCCGAGTTTCGGAGGAGGAAAAATGAGTCTGATGTGGTAATTTCTCGAAGCCAGAGGTTAGGGCAGCTATTTTCAGATGGAACATAATAAAGCACCGGGTCCCGATGGTTTCCGGCGAGTTTTATCAGGTCTTACGGGACCTAATTAAGTTGGACTGATGTCATTATTTAACGATTTTCGGAAGGAAATTTACCTTTGCATAGTCCGAACTTTGGTAATATTATCTTGCTACCTAAAAAGCGATGCTATGACTATTCAACAATACTGAGACCAATCTGTTTTGTTGAATGTCTCTTTAAGATTTTACCAAAGTTGCGACCAGCAGATTAAACACTATTGCTCAAAAATAATTAGACCGGCACAAGCAGCGTTTCTACGGGGAGAAATATTATGGAAGGTGCGATAGTTCTCACGAAGCGATTCATGAAATGCATACCAAAAAATTGGATGGAATTATTTTTAAGATAGATTTTGAAAAGTTATATGATAAGGTAGATTGGAAATTTCCATTGAGGCGCTAAGAATTAAAGGTTTCTCGGAAAAATGGTGCTCTTGGGTGAAGCATTTCACACAGGAGGTAATCATAAATATTAAGGTAAATGACCAGCTTGGACCTTACTTCCAAACAAAAAAGGCTTAAGGCAAGGTGATCCGATGTCTCCGATACTTTTTAATATAGTAGTTGATATGCTTGCTATACTAATTGCGAGCTAAGGAAGTTGGTCGAGATAGAAGAGGTTATTCCTCATCTTGTTCAAGATGGTTTATCGATTTTACAATATCACGGATGATACGGTGATTTTTTGGGTCATGATGTTGACAAAGCACTGAACTTAAAATTAATTTTAAGTACCTTTGAACAACTATCTGGACTCAAAATAAATTTTCACAAAAGTGAAATCTTTTGTTTCGGTGAAGCAAAAGAACACCAAGAATTTTATTCGCGATTGTTTGGGTGTGAGGTGGGTAACTATCCTTTCCGGTATTTGGGTTTACCCATGCACACCAGGAAACTAAGTAATAAGGTTGGTTGGATATAGAAAAGAATTGAGAAGAAACTCAGTGGTTGGAAGGGTAAGATGCTCTCAGTAGAGGGCGGTTGGTTCTAATAAACACGGTGCTCTCTAGTTTACCAATGTTTATGTTATCCTTCTTTGAAATACCGAAAGGAGTTTTTAGAAAAAAATAAACTGCTTTCGATCAATATTTTATTGGCAAAGTGATCAACATAAGCAAAAAATATAGGTTGGCCAAGTGGGAGTTAATGTGCCAACCCAAAATCCAAGGGGTTTAGGCATACATAATTTGGAGTTACAAAATAAATGTTTGTTGAGTAAATGGCTATATAAATTATTAAATGAGGAAGGTCTTTGGCAACAACTTTTGAGAAATAAGTACCTAAAAGATAAACCACTTGGGAGTTGTACAAAAAAACCAACAGATTCATATTTCTGGAAAGGTCTGATGAAAGTTAAAGATACCTTTATGAGTTTCGGCACTTTCAAGGTGTTAGATGGGTCCCAAATCCGCCACGGTTTGATACACGGTTAGGTAATAAACCATTGAAGGATAAGTTTCAGCGTTGTTTAATATAGCGAGAAAAGCAGGATTACATGACAGCAGTTCTTACAACGGTCCCTTTAAATATCTCCTTCCAATGAAATTTAGTGGATAGGAATTTAAGAGGCTCTGCACAGGAGTTGTAGCTTCTCTACAAGATATAAACTTACAGGGGAAAGGACAAATTTCATTTGGACACTTAATTCATCAGTACCTTTTCGATTGAGATCTATGTATCTTTGCGTTAATTAACAATGGAGTATGGGTGTCACAAGATATTTGGCGAGTTAAGATCCCATCAAAGATTAGAATTTTTTTTGTGGTATTTAAAGAGATGTGTGATTTTAACTAAGGATAACCTTGCTAGGCGTGGCTTGGAATGGTGACAAAAGTTGTACTTTTGCCATTGTCCGAAGCGATCCAACATCTCTTTTTCCAATGTACATACGCTAAATTCTTATGGTCTCATGTTTGGATTACCACCCCACTGAGTATAGATGATTTTTTTGTTAATTGGTCAAAAGCAGGGGTAGTAAGCTTTACAATTCATTGTTTTTAGCTGCAGCTTCAGTTTTATGTTGGACCATTTGGATAACAAGAAATGAGGTAGTCTTTGACAAGTGCGAGACCAAATTTTTTTTTGCGGGTTCTATTGCAGGGAACTTCTTGGCTGCGGCAATGGGCAAAGCTGGTGGCGTGAGGAGCTTCGTCTTCAGCTTCTTCTTGCGGGGCAGCGTTTAGAGGCGTCTGCGCTTCACTTCTTTAGTTCAATGGATGGTTATCGAGCAGATTTATTGGTTAGCGTTTGTCGGGGATCTCTTGATTGTCAACTTTGTTATCCTTTTGGATGTTTTGTGGCCCTCTAAGTTTTTGAGTTGGGCAAGGGTCTTGGACCTGGTGTTTGTAATAATTGGCCTGATTTTATCCTCGGGTAGATGAAGCGGATGCTTTATCCATTATCTAAAAAACAAAAACTATAAATCTAGAAAAGACAAAACATCTTATAATTTAGAATGAAGGGAGTATTTGTTAGCGTCAGACATAGGATTGCCCTTATTACTAGGTAGAAAACTACCTGTTAGTTTGTCTCCACCATCCGGTATATTTACATGAGGGTGTGTAGTGATTAATATGCATATTTTTTTTATGAATGATTAGGCTAAGCCAACTATCCTCGCTATAGGAAAGAAAGTATCATCACCAAGCAGTATGTGTAAAGACAAGGGGACACAGACAAACCCTGCTTGGCATGGCACAAGCAGATATCCAGCATGCAGAGTTGCATTGTTACAAGGCACAAAGCGATACTCGATCTCTAGTTTTATTTCTACGCCGAGAACAAATCATGTTGTTGCTTATTAACTAACTGTTGATGGAAACTAAGCATAAATTTCTACTTTGGCCGTTACAATAATAATAAGTACGTCAGAAACTTCGTAATTGAAAGTGTCTTGTCTCCGTGATGTATACTCTTACATAATTACTCATGTTTCTATCTAAATGCTATGTCGCTTTAGAGTAAGAGTGTATATGTATGCAAACTAAGCATAAGTCAACCCGTTTGGTTTCTTATGGTGAAACCTGTTTATCCGGTATCATGGGTTCAGTAACCATGACAGTCATCGAGTTGTACGGCGTGGGTCGATACGTGTGCCTAGTGGCCTCGAGCACTCAAAATGCGTGTGGGATTTATCCTAGTTTGGGCCTCTGAACTCTCATTATAACAACAGTGTTCTTTCGTGTTAATAATGCTCAAAATAAGAGTTCTTACAATGGAGGAATATATATATATATATATATATATATATATATATATATATATATATAGTATTTCTATATTGTACCCTAGGTAATAATTAATATTCAGTACCGAGTCACCCTTGCCGCCAACGATTCCGATCCTTGAGCCACCACACCCACCCAGTAGCGACCGACCCGCCTTCCTTTCCTCCACGATGCACTGCTTTTTTTCTCTGTTTTTTTCACCCATTTATTTTTGTTCGTCCTCCTCCTTTTTTTCCTATAAGTGGGCAGCGGCAGTTCCTCCTCTGCTCGGCGGTGTGGCGGCGCCCTCTGCCCATCCGCAGCTGGCAGCGAGCCGGCGGCGTCCAGCTCCACCTACTCCCATCATGATCCACCACCTCCTCCCTCCTCCATCTTCTCCACCACCAGCCAGTGGCGGCCGGCGATTTTACCCGCATGGCCCCTCCGCAGCGTTCCTCCGCCCGTCCTGCATCTCGGCGTTTGTGAGTTGAGCCTTCATCCCCTACGCGGCCCAGACGGATCTAGGGTAGTAGGCCCAGGGATCATCGATCCCCATCACCCAGCTGTCGGCGGCTTCTCCATTCTCCCACTCCCGTCGTCAACCTCTGTGCTCGCCGTGACTCATCGTCGGCCCCGTCGCAAACTCCCGGAGAAAGGAGTAGCGACTACTTTGGCGACGCCCGTCGATCCGCCCGCCACCGCCCGCTCCTGCATGTGCTCCCTGCAACAATGGTGGCAGATCCGGTGCCCCTCCTCCAGATCCCTTCCCAGCTCCTCATTTGCAACATCTTCTCCTTCCCCTTCCCTTCCCCTTCCCCTTCCCTTCTTGATTCGATTTGATGATTCGAGTGCGAGGATCACGATCCCTTGAGCTTCTCTTGGTACGATCGAGTGTTAGTTTGTCGGCCAGTCGTTGAGGAACCACCACGGCCAGGAGCTCCTCTTCACTAGCAGCAAGGTTGAGTCTAGGTCTAAATCTTTAATTTTTTTGTTGCTTTATGCTTGTATATTTATTATCTTATGAATGGATGCAACAACAGTCACTTGATTGTCATTCATTTTCAGGCTTATTGATGGCAATTGTAGCCACATATCATTGCATTGCATGTACCCCTGTAGGTACAGTCTTGCTGCATTTTTTAATTTTTGTGGTCAACAAGTTCCTGTTGGCTATCATTGTTGTTGCCTTTATTATTGTTGCACGGGTGGTATTCGGACAAATCAATGTATTGCATATTGTTACTGATTTTCCGAAAATAAATCGCCAATTTGACTCGTTATCCGGTTTTTAGGCTGCTCTTCATCAAGGGATTATGTTGTCTTCATCCTAGTGAACTGAGCAGAGCATGAGATTATCTCTTACTACTGGATTTTTGTACCAACTATCTTTGCCGAGATTCCTCCACATTTTTATTGACACCCTTTATGTCCTGTAATTAAGGAATCCCTGGTCATGTGTCCTAGTTCCATTTTTCATCATATAATCTAAAAATTGCACGAGTTCTCTGTCATGCTTAATGGAACTATATCAAAAGTCTCTGCTTAGCTGGCCAAATAAGTATCTTGTGAGCACACTCCATCGAGAACGGAGTGGCATGCCGCTAGCAAAAAAAAAGGTATCTTTGGAGAATGCTCTACACTTATTTGGACTTATCACTTGTCTCCACGGTCATAAATTTGGCATTGATTTTATGACTTATCTATCTTGATCTATGTATGCACTGTTGATATTCTGATTTAAGGTTTCATTTGTTAATCATTGTGGTATGCTTTTGACAATTGCATGTGTGAGCACCGATGCTCATATGCTCTTCAATCCCAAAGCTGATCATTGTTGATCATCGCTCATGTATTCTAAAATTTCCGTATCCTATTATGCATGCCACTTTGCTTCTGCAAGACCATTTGTATCTTTGCTCATATGCTCATCTTTAAATATGTACATGCTGTATCTTGTCACTTTATCGCATTTCATGATTAGAATTTCCTGTCGAAGTCGGGAGTCTAGGAGTAGTAGTTTTCTAATGGTAAACTTCAGCGCTTACCATTTCCTTTTCAGCATGATATTTTGTTTTCTCGATGGGTGGCAAAGCATTTCATGTTCTTTGGATGGTGCGTGATTGGAAGTGATGGAGTGGGCCCGATGTTTGTATCTCTGTTAACCCATCCCCGAGTAAAGTGTTCAATTGCAATGCAACTTTTAGTAATTGATTGCCTTTAGTCGTAGCAGTGTACTCTATGCAAAGGCATCAATGTTGCTGCATGTTAGTTTCACCTTACAGTTAGAATTTGTTTTTTACACTGTCTGAACATTTTAGTTATTTGTTTTACATGAATTCTACTACTACTAGTTAGGATGTTTCTCCGCTAGCATTCCTGTGCTTTATGTGTAGGAACAGCGGTCACAGTGGGCTCATAGCAATTTAGATGCATTCTTTACTTCTACAGTGAAACCAAATTTCTTCGATTTGCCTATGCCTTGCCTTGGAGGATTTAGTGGTCAGGTCATATTTCCTTTAGCCTACACTTTTGGCCCAGAGGAACTAAGCTCGTATGCTACTGTGATCTGCAACAGTGCAACTAATCTCTCCAGTTTATCAAATCTCTTTTGCTTAATGTGTTCGTTTCTTAATTTCTTATGTCAGTTCCTTGAGGTTAGAAAATTGGGAAATGACAATATTTATCAAACGATGCTCCTGCAGCGTCATCTGTTTGTATGCATTTTGTGATATTAAATGTTAGTATTTGCTATCTGCCAGCTTGATTCAACAAACTTCAATGATGATTAGCTTTTGGTTATTAACTCATTGACCCATCCTTTGTCAGATGCCAGGAAGTCAACATGCTATTTAAAGTCCACTACTCTAAATATCTTTGATCATGCTTCGTGGTTAGAGCTAATATTTTTCATCGGTGTTATTTATTCTCTTTTTGTTCTTTCTTAGGTTCTGTTTGCAAATCACAGGCGTTCTCCATCAAAAGCACCCTCCTCCAGCTACACTCCATGATCACTCACAAAGGTCATTTTTTCTAATATTCCTGATTTGTAGGTGTGGCTTATTATGCTTGAATTTTCATCATGGCAATTTTTTTTGTTAAAGTGACACTATGTATGCTTCGTTAGATAATTAGCCATATCAATATAGTCAAGTGATATGTTTGGGTGACTAATTATGCTACATTAGATAATCAGAAGGTTATTTCTTTGCTATATGCATCTTTCAGGTTTTGAAAGGGCATGGACATTTTATCTTGTTTGCAGGATGTGCTGGCCAGTGGCTGATGGCGTCCTCCGCATGGAGACCTTCTCGGTTCGTTTCCCCCTCTTGACACCAAGAGTCGCCCCCAAGTTGCAGCTGTTCTCCTCCGCTGCTCACATCCGTGTCACCTTGAGACGAGTGGCGAGGGAGCGACCAGATGCTGAGTGTGGCTCCTGCCGCTGCACAACCGATGTCGAAGCATGTCGATAACAACCCCTCCTGCTCGATGGCATGCCAACCTAGCCTCGAGCAAATTAGAGCCCCCACATATTTGGTCATTTTTTAAAGAAAAGCTGTGAACTGAGATGATTTTTGTGGTTCAATTGAAATAATAACATGAATGTGGTTACTATTGGATTAGGCGTCCCTCCATATAGTTGAGTGACTTCATTTTGCATCTCTGAAAATAGAGAATGTATGCATTGAAGTTTTAGTCTTAGAATATCCTGAACCTGGAGCTGATTTTTTCATTTTAAGTAAAATGATGTGTAAATCAGTGAGGATTTCTTCGTATTAGTCTTCTCTATGCGTGTTCAACATGTAAGGTTCCCTCTCCACTCTCTTTTGACTAGTGCCCAAACCACAGGCACCATGTGTAAGACGCCATATTGAACTTTTTTTTTGTTTCATGTGGTTTAAAAGAGTATTAGCTAAGTGACGCATAGTCTAATAAGATTTCGCCATTACAATTTCAACTTACTGTTCATGTCAGTGTGTATTATTACTAGAATGTTCTTCTATTAGTATATTATAGATTGCATGTCAAATGTTCATTCAAGTGCTTAACTGAATCTATGGTACCTTTTATATCAGGAATTACTTTGGCTTGAGTGAAATCAACAACTTGCATGCAAAATGTTTTGTGTTGACAACTTGCATGTCAAATGTTTTTTCAAATGCCTAGCAACGATATATTAACTTTTCTATAATTTATGCATGAGTGTATAGTTAGACTGATGATTTATGAATAGTTCAATTGCTGGAGAAACACTAAAATTCATCTCCTATGTGCCCATGCCATTAGTATTTTCATTGCAGGCATGGTGCTTACGGGACCAGGATCTGAACTTTGTCATGCCCACCTATGCTAAAATTGATTTGTCTCACTGGCGATGTCGGTCTCATCCTTGTCCCTGTTTATGCAGCCGAGAGCGAGCAGAAAGAGAGCAGTACCTGTGTGTTCAACTGGTGTGCCTTCTTCCCTTCATTGCTCTAAAGTTGAGTATTTTGTGGTTTCTCAGGAAGCCATTTATTATTGTAGACTAATTTTAGAAGAAACCATTTTCTTCTAGACTATTAGACTCTCTCTTCTATTTTGGTTCTCAAATGTCACCAGCGAAATGTTGGGCAAAACATGTTAGCTCAGGCGGTTTGTTAACCAATTAGCTATGACCATAAATATTCATTTCTAGAAATAGATACAAGGAGTTGTTCTAGAAAGCAATTGGTCATAGAAATCCTAGCCCTACGTGACAATAAAAATATTATTTAGAAACACGTTCCATAGTATGATTCATTAATAAAATTGTAATTGGTGGATCACTTATTCAGTTAACTTCTTGATGCGAGACACAAGAGTTAGTACTATTTTAATTTATGACATTATAAGTGTTCTGCTGTGATATAGTAACTGTGGTGGATTAATTAGCAGCTCATTTTTTGCTCGATGCATAAGCATGGAAATTAAAACTTGAAACTTGATGATCAGCCTTTGCGGCTAGAGTTCGGTCAATTTTTTTTGAACATCTAGCTATCCAAGTAGTTATGCCTCGGAGACTTCACTTATTCAGCTTATGCCTTTTCTGATCGTCACTGCGGCTAGAGTTCACTTTTTTGATCTTGTCATGGCTTGGTGGGTTTTGTAGTGACGGAGCTGATGGCTGTGAAGTTCAGGTTCTGAATGAGGAGGGTTGTGGGCTGATGGCCAAGTGAGACAAAAGTTTCTCCATGTTTGTGTGCCCCAGGTAGTTTGTGTCTTCCTCCTGTCTTCACCTCATTGACTCTGTCTTCCTCTGTGTTGCAGTAAACTTTGATATCTTTTCCTTTCCTGATGCTGCTATGCTGGTTTCGATTTTGCAAGAGAGAAATCCATTTAGATATATTCATATATATTGATTATGAGGTAATGCCAATGAGACAGGGAGATGGGGGAGAGTGTCATATGCTCACATCGAAATAGTTTGCATAACGACTTATAAAATTTTAATATTTATGTGCTATCATCTTGATAATTAACTGGATATGTTACCCCCACAAGAAAACCTGTTTTTAAGATTATATTCTAAAAATAATCATGTTTAGAAGAGGTTATTTCACTTGTTATTAAGCTCATTACTCCATCTTGCAGGTTTTAGAAGACGGTATAGCCATACTAATGCTGCTGAGGCAAACACCTCTTCAGCATCCCATGCCTGGAGTGATGGTGTGGCACTACAGTGGACGATCTTGTGCAAGATGTTTGCTGAGCACCACCATGGAGTCCTCGAGTGCCAAGAGCACCTAGTTGCTCGCACTGCCTCATGGCTCCTCGTAGTTCGCATGTTTGAGATGCACGATTGGACATGTTAATGTAGTGGTTCTGGGCTTTTGATGGCTCTTGTTTTTTGAAAGTGCTTATACCCTGCAAAAAGCTTTGTATTGCAAGGACAAGTCTTGCTTGTTCGTTGAAATTTAACTTATACAAAAGTAAATTTGTTTGAAAACAAAATGTAATTTATGGTTATAAAATTTTGGATCATTTGAACTCTAGAAATAGAAACTTTCACGTTTGATCATAACTAAAATTCTTTGGGCTATAAATTAACTGAGATTGAAAAATGTAGTGCTATTTTGTCCGTTTGTTGCTGCATATCGGATTGACCATAACGCTTATTCCAAAGATAAAAAAAGGGGGTAAAAGGGGGACTTAGGACATGGCGTGAGGACATGGGCCATCAGCATTTAGCATTTCGAGAACTACCTGAACGGAGGCACCACCTAAGCACGTGTGGGTGAAAAAAAACCGGCGACCGGGTCCTGAACGGAGGCACCATCTAAGCACGTGTGGGTAAAAAAAAGACGTGAAAAAAATCAGCGTGGGAGGAAAAAAACGGCGTGAAAAATCAGCGTGGGAGGGGGCAAAATGGAGGCGGGCTGCGGGTGCGCTGGTGGGCTGCGTGCCTCAGAAGGGGTCGGGTACTAAATAATAATCAGTACCCTAGCTACTATTTAGCGTAGTCATATATATATATATATATAGAGAGAGAGAGGGGGTAAGGAAAGCTGTAGGGTCAAGATGACGGACTAAAGGAGATGAATAGTTCTTTCTAAATTTGATTGCACCGGCTAACCGAAATGAATGTAAAATCTAAAACTATCGGTTTAGCCAAGACTACACCCCTCTATCAAAGTTCTCAAGCATCTTACAAAGATCCTAAATAGGAAACAAAGGTGTCGGGCTAGCAAGAGCTCACCTAACACTTCTAGCTTGCAAGGTCACACAAACCTATGCAATTAGTACTTCACACAACCGAGTGAGCTCCTACACGATCTAGTAAGCAAAAGCACAAAGCCACCTAAGCTCACTAGCAATGCTCAATAACAATGCTACACAAGCCAAATTAGAGAGCGCAAATTATTTAGCTACACAAACTAAGCAATGCGACTAACAAGGTTACTCAACTTGAATTAGTCATGCAAGGAAGCTACTTCTATGCTACACAAGCAAGAAGGTAACTAGTAAGCTACACAAGTTAACTAATTACAAGAGCAACTACACAAGCACAATGTATGAAATATAAGTACAAGCTTGTGTTGCGCGGAATGCAAACCACCGAGAAGATGATGAAGACAATGTTGACACGGTGATTTTCTCCTGAGGTTCACTTGGTTGCCACCAAGTTACGTCCCCGTTGTGTCGACCGCTCACTTGATGGTTGCAGCTAATTAGCATCACTCACAAGCAAGCCATACGTCGGACACTACAAGAACCTACCTCGAAAGTGAGGTAGCTCAATGACACACTCTATTGGAGTTGCTCTTGGCGATCCCCGCAGGGGTGAGCACAATCCCCTCACAAATCCTCCTCCGGAGCACCGCTGTAATCTTCTCACGTGCTTCAACGGGTCACAAGCCACCAAGCCATCTAGGAGGTGGCAACCTCCAAAGTAACAAGAACCACCGACTTTGTAACTTTCGATCACCTAGTGCCACACGATGCAACCTCACGATGTAATCGACTAGAATCGTTCACTCACTCGATCGGATGATCACTATCAATCTCAAGTGAGTTAGAGGCTCCCAAGCACTCCCCAAGCATGGACACTCAGTCCCAAGGGTGCTCAACTAGCTAAATGCCCGAGCTTCACCTCTATTTATAGCCCCAAGCTAAATAGAGCCGTTGGAATAAAGTTCACCTTTCTATGAAGGCACCGGACATGGCAGTGGTGGCAACGCCCTAGGGGTGATGGTGCCCCCCAATGGTCACACCAATGGCTAGTTTGACTAGCCAAGGGGCATCGGACACAGTGGCGGTGTCACCACCCTAGGGAGGCGGTGACCACCCAGGCCGATCGACCAAAATACCCCTCTCTAGAATAAAGGCGGTGGCACGCCCACCGATGTGCAGTGACCGAGCCTCACTGCTTGCCCTCGTCGTGGCGGTACTGCACACCGGACACTCCGGTGACCACGCCCATGCTACCCTTCTCGGCCAAGTCCAGGTGGGCACCGCTGTAGGGGTGGCGGTGCCACCGGACCACCGATGGTGGTGCCGAGGCTCAACTTGCTGCTCTTGGCGTCCTCAGTAGGTCCACGCCACCGAGGTGGCGATGCTGCCTTGGGCCAGGGGTGGCAGTGCCCCAGGCAGCACCTCGAGCCTAGTTTCGCCTCCATTTTTCACCTTTTTCAACACCTTTGCAAATGTGCTAACACCACCAAGTGTTCACCAACTTGTGCACATGTGTTAGCTTTTCACAAACATTTCCCAAAGGATTAGTCACTCAATTCATCATGCCACTCGATCCTAACATGTATGCAAGGTTAGATCACTCAAATGGCACTAGATGACCGATATGCAAACAAGTTTGCTCCTCTTCATAATACGACCATCTATCCTAAACCCGAACATGCACTTCTCTACACAACCTTTGACCGGTGAAATGAAATGTCCTAGGTTATACCTTTGCCTTGCGCATTCCACTTCATCTCCTTTGATGTCGATGCAACACATGCACCAACCAATCACCAAATGATATGATCCGCTTCATATCATCACATGACCGTATTGGTTCATCGATCTTGACTTCACTTACTCTTCATCGTTGCCTCGGTCCATTGGTGCCAAGTCATCACTCAACTTGCCCTTCACACTTACCTTGGTCCGTCCGTCGAGCCAAGTCTTGTCTTGATCTTCTCCACCTTGATCACATGACTCCATGTCATGTCTCATATACAATGAGCTCCTTCATCACAAGGTGTGAGCCTTTGCAAACATCTTTGAGCCACCTTACTTCATGGCATGAGTTGCTCACACACAAGTACCTATGGACTAATCACCTATGTCTCACTCAACCACATATTAGTCCACCTAAGGTTATCACTCAATTATCAAAACCAAACAAGGACCTTTTAGAAGCACTATGCTAGCCTAGGGTTCCAATCAATTCGATTGATAGATCCTTTCTCTGAGGCCATACATTCCCTTATATGCTCGGGGAAAGTCGAGGGAAACAAATCGTCAGGAGGTTTTGTCTGGGCTTCTCGCCCTGAAACGTCTTCTTCTTCTTCATGTTGGCGCCATCGAGGTCCTCGTTTGTCTTGTAGTTAGAGGGGGTGACAAAACGCAACCACTCACGGCGCCTTTGTTGCTGCTAGCCTAGTGCTGATAGTCGGTGTTATCTGCCATAAGCGGTGTCTTCTTTGGGTGAGCCTTCTCACGGCTTCATTCACAAGCTAGGTTCCTCCCCTTGCTCAAAGAGGCTGCCAAATGAAGCTGAGACATGACCTGTAGAGGAAGTATGTGATGCCTCATGGTTGTGGGATGGGGGTAGCGATGTGGTGCTTTTGTGATTGTCAGGAGCTCTGGCGCTGGCAGATTCGAGCTAACTTCGGCTTTGTTTAGGGCAATTGTTCACCCTTAGCCAAGGTTGGGGACAATTGCAGGGTCTTGGCTTAGCGGGTCCTTGCACTACTAGGAACATCCGAGTTCTTTGATGAAAATTTTAATAGCCGAATACAAAACCGTCATAAAAATCGCTTTTATGACGAAAATTTTGGTTTCATCATAGATCACCGTGTATTGAACCTCGAACCCCCCTTTTCTACGACAAAATCGGGCATCATCACAAAAACATCACATATGACATGATTTCATCATAGATCACTCAGCGTGACTATTCACGATTATCCTGTGATGATCTTGCCGAACTATGATTAACAGGCTTTGTCATTGAATTAATTGCGATCTGTGATGACAATATTGATCTATGGGCGACACTTCATTATAGATCTCCATGCGATACCTTCTCCATCCGGCGTGTACCTATGGGACCTCACAGTTACTCATCCGTGATGCTTATAGTTCGTCATAAAAGTCTTAAACTCGATCCTTTCTCCATACGATGTGTACCTGTGGAACCCTTCTCCATCCGGCACAGAAGGACCCGAACATGTGGGGCCTTTCTCTATATCCATCCCGACTGTGGGACCCGGCGGCTTGCGTGTCACTTGTGCTTGTGGACCCTTCTCCATCAGACTTGTGGGACCATGACACCTTTCTCCATCTCCATCGGACTGTGGGACCCTGGCGGCTTGTGTGTTATGTGTACCCTATGAGACCATCCAACCTTTGGGACCCGACGGTTTATGTGTCACGTGTACCTATGGGACATTCTCCATCTCCATCCAGGCCTTGTGGGACCCTCTGACTTGCGTGTCACTTGTTGCCAGGTTTAATAAATTCAAACTCGAAAAAAACCATGAGACACAGGAGTCAAACCGGGACGGAGTAAGAATAGACCGTCTTCACCATTGCGCTAGGCCTTTGGTTGTGTTGATATGTCTTTGGAGTAGTATATGTTCTACGTGTGGACGGGTTGACTTATATATTGGATATATCCTATCTATAAGTGGAAACAAATCTATGCCCGTTGGACTTGCGATGGCGACGTCAGTGGCGTGACGGCAGAGGATCCGATCGGTGTGCTATGGTGGCTTAGGCTTCCTTTTGGAGGCTAGGCGGTGGGTCTTCCGGTGGAGCGCGGCGGCATTGGCGTCCATGTCCAGGGTTATTGTGCCACAGCGGAAGCGTGGAATTCGATCATGAGGTCTCCTTTCTCACCTTTTCCTATTAAGCTTCACTATTTTGGTCCTTGCTTGAACATAGGGTATACAAAGAAACATTGTAGCGTTTTCGAGATCTGGTTGAAGGCCAATGATGATGAAAAAGAACTAGGAGGTGGCACTAGTTGGT